>JANXHW010000001.1:6800000-7095000 GCA_026170595.1 Plestiodon gilberti rubricaudatus | reverse complement strand
TGGCAGAAGCCAACTCTGATGCTGGGAAAGATTGAAGGCAAAAGGAGAAGGGGAAGGCAAAGGATGAGATGGTTAGACAGCATCACTGATGCAACGAACATGAAAATGAGCGAACTCAGGAAGATAATGGAGGACAGGAAGGCCTGGCGGGATATGGTTCATGGGATCATGAAGGGTCAGACACGACTTAACGACTGGACAACAAATTCCCAGCCCTACCCGGAAGTGCTAAGGACTAAAACCTTCAGCATGTGCTCTGACCCTGAGCTACAGACCCATCTTTAAAGAGACTGTCACCATCATATTCCAAAATGGAGTCAATTGTTCACAGTCTACAATTTTTGTGATAGAAATCACAGGGGAATACAATTAAGGACTGGAGGGGCGACAAGGAAGGAATTCTACTCTTGTCATGTATCAATTTCAAGGTTCTCCTTACAGATGAGATGATGATTACGATTATAGATGAGTTCATACTTGCACACTTATCATTTGATGACTGCCACATCAAGTGAAGATGTTTCTGTGGTTGAATGGGTAGGGAGGCAGGCAATATCTACCACTATCTGTGCTGCTCCCCTTTCATTTTAATGAGAACTGGGACCCACGTGCAGTGACATGAACTGATCTCTCACATGTCGGCCCTGCTCTTGTTACAGGTTGTGCACTTAATGAGTAATGGTGGGCAAGCCTCTGTGCCCCTCAGCTAGAAACGTCTGTGGCTCAGCCTTGGGAGCCATAAGACATTCTTGAGAACTTCTACTCCCCGTTTCCTTATAAACAGACAGACATCTATATTTGTAACACGGCCTGGGCAGAACAGCTCAAGTACTATTTCCTTCCCATCTTACCCCATCCGGCTCCCTGCATTCCTATCCCCCCTCCCCCCATACACACACACACACACACACACACACACACACACACACACACACGAGTCTTGTGGAGTGAGATAAGTTCTGAGTCCACCAGATGTTTTGTGAAAAAACTTCAATTTATTACTTTCTCCAGTTAACCAACATGCTGCAACTTTCTCAAGGGGTGAAGCTGTCAATATTATTTGTTGGGCTCCTCCTAACAAAGGGGCATTTCGCTTCACAGTGTAACGCCCCTAGAACTGAAAAAGGGCCTTAAGCACAGCACAGATGCTCGACTGATCATAGCACCCAGGTTTCCAGACACATTACAAGCAAGCTTTCCCTTGCTGAATTGGGGCCTGATCTAGAGCTGGGTGTGCCGGAAGGCATTCCCAAAAGGAGTCTTTTCTGCTCCTCCTCTCCAGCAAGATGGAGCTCTGGAAAAAAGTGGAACCAAAGCCGGCCTTCTTAGCCTGCAGAAGAGCCTCACAATCACCGTGGCTCCATCTGGAAAATCCCCTCCTCTGAATGAGTCATAGCAGGTCATCACTCATGTGCTTTTACTTTAATAAGTATGAACATGATAAACACAGAGTTGAGAGGACAAACGTTTAAAAAAAAACCCCATCTGATCTATTCAACATTTGGCAAATGTTTACATTTAAATTTCACTTTCTGAACAGTTTTCAAGGTTTTCGTTTGAAATTCAACCGAGAGGGAGACACTTCAAGATGTTGGTCTTTAGCTTCCTTGATGAATTGTAAAGACAACATCATCATGTGCGTTAATTCAGTTGGTTTCTTTTCTGAAATCCTCAGAATGATGGCTGAGCTCTCCCCCCCCCCCCGAGCAACAAGGGGTAGAATTAAAAAGAAGCCATATTGCTAGAGGTGGGTTTTTTATGGTTGTTTTTTTTGCAGATTATGACATTTAACCAAAATGAAATAGCAGAAAGCAGTGTTACGTGTTTTTATTCCAAAATTTCCCCATTTATATCAATTGTAACTGATTTAAAAGTGTAGTAGGTACGTAGGTGGTATAGGTTGTACAGTGTCAGCAGATTAAAAATGACTCAAAATTACATGGGTTTATTTTATTCGCAGATTTTTTTTAGCAGAAAGCGGTGTTCTGTATTTTTATGTGGTTTTATGTGGTTATCAACAACAACAACAAAACCACCTCTACGTATTCCTTGTATGGCGCTGCTGATTTGTGCAGAAAATAGCCCCTTTGAGGGCAAATACTGAATTTTCAGCAGGAAAATGGTGGAGACAGGAAGGGCTGCTAGCCCACCTCCCCATGCCCACAGTTCCAATTTGGATTACCCCCTCAGCTGCCTCTTTGTGTGTGTGTGTGTGTGTGTATGTGTGTGTGTGTGTGTGTGTGTGTGTGTGTGCACTGTTAAGTCCATATATTCTAATTACATAATTTGTAGTTTGGCGCTAACATTTCTCTCTCTCTCTCTCTCTCTCTCCCTCTCTCTCTCTCTCTCTCTCTCTCTCTCTCTCTCTCTCTCTCTCTCTCTCTCTGTATCTACAGTACAACTTTTCAAGCATTTCAGTGCTGTAATTACTGATTGTCCTGTTGACTTGACCTCACACACACACATGGCCCTGAAGAAGGAAGGTTGTGAACCATTAAGAGTCGGTAGGAGGGGTGGGGGACCCCGGGTGGTACGCAGGGGGGGGCAACAAAGTGCTCTAAAGGGGCGACGCATTGGCAGTGGTGCGAAAAGTGGGCAGGTGGCGGTGCAAAGGTTTGGCCTGCCCACCCACCCTGCGCCTGGGAAGCCCTTTGTGGCTGCGGTGACGTCACCTCCGGTGGCGACATCACGGGGGCATTTTTTATGCACCCCCCACGCAAGGTGACATTTTACGTGGATTCAGGGACAGAGGCGCTAAAGATGCCACTGGTGCACCTAGGCAAGGCTGGCCCAGCCATGAAGCAAACGATGTGTCTTGGTGGGAAGAGCGGTGGATTTCGGTTCCCCTTCATCCTGAGTCTGCTGCCGCTGCCTCCTCCAGCCCACCACAGATACAAGCCGCATTGACCCAAGTCCTGCTGGCCAAAAGCGAGTGGAAAGTGGGTCATCCGCTTCCTTAGCATGGTCTATTGTGATTGGTGCATTCTGTGATGTGCTGGGGGGAAAACAGTCCCTTACTGTGCTCCATCATGATCCCAAAATAGATTCATAGGACTTCCAGTTTTATTTAAAGGGGCCGTGTGAACAAAGGAGCTCCTTTGTTCAGGCAGTCCCTTTAAATAAAACTGGAAGTCCTGCATTTCCTGGTTTGGGAGCACAACAGAGCATGGAAAGAGGCTTCTCTCCCCCTCCCCAGCACACCATGGCAGAGGTAGCATCAGTTGCACCACCCCTGCATCTAGGGCCACACGCCCACTCCGCCATCAACCCAAGCAGTAATTTCATGGGAACCAGGGTCAAGCAGGACTTTGCAAGCAGCAATACTGGGCCAGACTAGCACTTGCCAGGGCTCAGCCATTTTAGGAGCCTGCTGGATTGAGAGGGTGTCCTGGAATTCAGGGCCATGGGTGCACCACAGTCACCAATCCAGTGGAATCCTGTGCTAGGTGTGCTAGACAGCACAGTTCCCCTCCCTCCAAAGGCCATCCCAAAAAGTTATTTTAAGAACTTTCAGCTCAGTTTTACTACACATCCTCTGAAGTAGTTATGCAAACTTGCCAGATGTGCTCCCTCTAAATAATATGAGCTTCCCAGTATCCAGGTCCTTTTATATACTTTTCAGTGATGTTTATCTGTTTTACACTCCTGTGTCTCTCCGTGTGACGGTTTTGCCATTTTCACACACACACTTTAATACATCTAAAGGTCACTTGTGTAACTGTTGTGGAAGGTCAGGTGGTGGTAAAATGATTTACAGATGCGAGAAATATAATTTGGCAGCAAAGAAATTCCTTGGATGGTTAATGGAATTAATTCAGCACGTCACATCCCAGTTTCTAAATGCAGGGCTTAACATGCACAAAAACAGTAAGCGGAGAAAAACCTCTCAGCTTTTAAGAAAGGAACCAAATACTGTTCACAGTCAGGGCTGCTTGATGAGTGAACATTTTACTGCTAACCAAAAACACTTTGCTTCAGGGATGGAATCTTCATCCAAAACTTCACTCCAGTCACCACCAACCCTATTATGCAGCCAAAAGAATTTATTTCAGAATTACACAGGATACGTATGCTGTCCGCAGAGTGCCCGTAACCGACTGAGTGTTGAAATTGTGCTAATAATAATATTGTTGCTATTAGCTTTAGCAAGCATGGAAGAACTTTGGGCCCCTCCTTCTCCAGCCAGAAGAAATTCTGTCTGCTGTATGTAGCTGCCGTTTACTAAGGTCCAGTTGGCTTAATATTGTCTGTACTAACTCTCTAGCAGCTCTCTAGGATAACAGACAGGGGGCTTTGCCAGGCCAACCTGGAGATGCTTACAGGGATTGAACCTGGGGTCTTCTGCAGGCAAAACAATTCCACTCAGCTTTGGTCCAGCCCAGCCTAATGGCCCAGTCAGTTAGGCCTAGCCCAGGGGTACTCAACCAGTGGTACTAGTAGCACCTTTAGTACTTCAGCTGACTGCTGGTGGTACTCAGACCACCCGACCGCCGGAACCCCACTTCAATGCGGCGCTTACGGTGGCGTGTTTTCACTCCCGAGAGGCTCCTGCTTTTGGCCGAGCCTTTTGGAAACACTGAGAAAGGCCCTCCCACCCGCACAGAGCCTTCTACCTGCATTTTCTGGCCTCTGAAAACCTGAAAACCCAGAAGTAACTGGCAGTGATGTCATCGCCAGTCACTTCCAGTGGTACACAGCAGGAGAGTGGTGCCAGAGGTGGTACTTGGCCGGGAAGAGGTTGAGACAGAAGCGTCGCCTGATAGGGGGCGGGGGCCCCCAGGGCATAGGGCGCAAGGCTCAGGGGGTGGGGCGGGGCTCCTTAGGTTTTGGGTTTTTCGTATTTTTCTGGGTTTTTTTTACTGTTTTCAGGTTTTTTTAAGTGTAAACGGGGCATGTGTTTGTATATGTTTGCTTTTCCCCCACTTATCTTGAATATGTGACGCTTCCAGCGACGATCTTCTCCCTACGCCCGGGCGCGAACTCCGTAAAGCCCCCAGCAGTGCTTTCCAGAGTTTGCGCAGGCGCAGAACGACCAAGTTTCCAGTCGATCTTCTGCGCCTGCGCAAACTCTTGAAAGTGCTGCTGGGCGCTTTACGGAGTTTGCGCCGGGCACAGGTAGAAGATCGTTGCTGGAAGCATCACATATTCAAGATAAGTGGGGGAAAAGCAAACATATACAAACACATGCCCCGTTTACACTTAACACCCCCCCCCCGAAAACAGTAAAAAAAACACGAGAAAAAATGTCAAAAATAGGTTTCGAAACCGAAACCGAAACTTTTTATTGGGGGGGCGGGGCGTCGGGGGGCGCCCCTACCTCGGGGACGCCTGGCGATGCCACTGGGTTGAGAACCCTGGTCTAACCTAATGACCCAGCATGCTCCATTTGCTGTAGAAATTATTGAGGTCTGATTGGCTCTGCCCATTTCCAGAACTTCAGCAGCTGCTCTGCCCTGTCCACTGCCCCAAAATCAACCAAGGGAACTGCCACTGTAATTTTTAGTGGCCAGTGGCTGGAAGAAGAGGCATAATCAGCCTATTTTTGCCCCCCTGCAGCTGCCCAGACTCTGCCTATCACAATGTCCTACTTTCAAATCCCTACTCAATCGTGGACTCAATGGGTGGCCTTAAGCAATTGCTATTTTTCAGTCATTTTCATGTCTTCAAAACAGAAGTAAGACAGACTTACCTTTCAGGGTTCTTGCAAGCAGATATAAGATAAATGACTGCAAAGTGATCTCCCCTGATCAAAATGACGCTAACCGGAAAGGAACATGGTTTCATTTCTCATTGTCTTGTCCTGGGAGGTCTGTTTCTCAGGTTACTTTTTACAAAATTTGAATGATTCCCATTGGCCATTTTTATAAGTGTATCCATATTTTTTAAGTCTAGAACAGGGATTCTCAACCTCTTCTCAGTCAAGTACCACCTCCAGTGCCACTCTCCTGCTGCGTACCACCGGTGTGACTGGTGATGACATCATCACCAATTACTTTCAGGTTTTTGGAGGCAAGAAAATGCAGGTAGGAGACTCTGGGCAGGTGGGACGGCCCTTCTCAGCGTTCCCAAGAGGCTCAGCCAAAGGCAGGAGCTGCTTGGGAGTGAAAACACGCCGCCGAAAGTGCTGCATCAGAGCAGGGCTCCAGTGGTCCTGCAGTCCGAGTACCACCAGAAGTCAGCTGAAGTACCATTGGTGGTACTAGTACCACTGGTTGAGAACCCCTGGTCTAGAATGAATGAACAAAAAGGCTTGCAGGTCTTGCTGTTAGTTTGTTGGGTTGAAGCACCAGCTCCATGGACTATTATAGTATGGAAGTTACAGATGTTTATCCATCTTATCAGTGTCTCCAATAGAAGCTGGAGCTGAGGCAGATGTCTGCTTGGTAGAAGTAGGAGACGAAGAAGAAAGAGCGGGTTTATCTTTTGGGGGGAGGCATAGTCCCACTTAGTTCTCAGTAAAAAGCTTTAAAAATTAAACCAAGCAGAGAAAAATAGCAAACAAAAACACGAAGTAAGTTCAAGAATAATAGACAACCACTTTACCCGATAAACATTCCAAGAGATAGTCCTCTTCAAAGCATATTAAAAAATCAGACGAGAGATAGGTGCGGAAGCATTCGGTCAGTCCGCCAGTCTTCACCAGTATGGCGTCTTTTCCAGTGCCTGGTGTTGTTGTGTTGCTGGGGCCTTTTTTTTTAAGACTGTGAGCCCCTCTTGGAGAGGGGACCATTTATTTATTTGATTTTGCTATGTAAACTGCTTTGTGAACTAAATTTTGTTGAAAAGCGGTATACAAGTATACTTATATATAATTAAGATTGACTATTAAGAATGTCATGATAGAGTTGCAGCTATGGTTCACTGGAATCTTTGCAAACAATACCATTTACCTTCACACTGAAATTCATGGGATCAGGGCTATCACTAGGGGGGGCACAGGGGTGACACCAAAATGACTTTCTATTCTATTTGTTACCGCCGGTGTTGTGAAAACGCACCACTGGTAGAGAATTGTTTTTCCCAATCCCTGCCGCAACTTGTGCGGGGATCGCATTTCCAAGGAGGCTGCCACGTTGTGTGGTCTGCTATGGGAGGGGGTCCCTGGGTTGACACCATGAGATCTCGTCCCAGGTGTCACCAACCCTAGTTACACCCCTGCATGGAATCATGGGATCATAAACCTGATAAAATCACTGAGAACAACCAAGCAAAGATCCTTTGGGACTTCAAATTACAAACAGACAAACCTCTAGTACACAATACTCCAGATATAACATTAAAATGAAAGGGGAGCAGCACAGATATTATCTCCGATCTGTGCAGTTCTGTATGGTTTGCTGCAAATACAGCATTCTACCACTAGGTGGCGCAGGCAAGAACGAGTGCAGGCAAGCCTCTTATTTCCTTTTTTTATAGCGCAGTATTTCTATTTTACTGCTGTATTTGAGCAAGCTGCTCAATTTGTTATATTTGAGCAAGCTGCTGCTCATGCTGCTCATATTTGTAAAGATTCAATTTGTAAAGATTCAAATAAATAGGCATGGGGGGGATGAAACATCACTATCTCTCAGCCCCACCTACCTCACAGGGTTGTTGTGAGGACAAAAGGAAGGGAGGAAATATGTACACCACTCTGAGCTCCTTGGAGGAAGGGCAGTATTAAAAAAAATGTGAAAGATAACTGTCCAGGAGAAAGATAGGCCAAAAAACAGAGAGACTGAAAACTGAGGATGCCAAAAATATGCCTGATATTCTCCTGATGTGAAACCTATACTAGTGTACAGTATATCTGCTCTTTTGGATAAGCTTCCAAAGCAGGAAGTGGATCTGTGAATACTACTGTTTGAAAAAACAAACAAACAGTGGCTTAATTGCTGCGTTTGCTGACACTATCACCTAGCTAGTCCACATATAGTCCATTTTAAAAGCAAATACAATTATTAAAATATTAATAAAAATGAAAAATTGGAATAAAAACACATAACACGACTATTTGTGTTGAATAAAAACACATAACACCGCTATTTGCATTTTTAATCATGAAATACACCACCTCTAGTCATTGGAGATCTTGGAGCAGTGCCTAGAAGTCTGAAGAAACACCTCAACATTCTTGGCCTTGAGGAAATTACACCAGCACAGCTCCAGAAAACAACATTGCTTGGAACAGCAAAAATCCTATGAAGATATCTCTGTGATATCCATGATCTTGGCTAGATCCCAAATTGCAGAATATAACCAGCATAGACTGTGATGAAGCTTCTTCTTCTTCTTCTTCTTCTTCTTCTTCTTCTTCTTCACCACCACCACCACCACGACAATTCTCCTGAGATACCAGTAATTTATTTACATATTTATTTATTTATTTAAAAACAATTATATCCCGCCTTTTCCTATGCCTAAAGGCAAATGCCCAAGGCGGCTTACAACAAGATTAAAATACATAATTTAAAATAATACATAACATAAATTTAAACAATACATAACCATATATAAACAAATTTAAAAACAATAAAATCCACTGGGGGGGGTTGACAATATGGAGCAGAGAAGCAGCTTGGCAGAGCATCTTGAGCCACAGGAGGCAGACCACGATCCATCACCCAAACGATAGACGAAACAAAAATGTTTTGAGCCCTCGCTGAAAAGTCATGAGGGAGGGGGTAGTTTCCAGATCTCCTGGCAGGGAGTTCCACAGTTGTGGCACCACAGCAGAGAAGGCTCGCCCACAAGCTGCCATTCCCCTAACTTGCGATACAGGTGGCACTCGCAGGAGAGCCCCTTCAGATGACCTAAGAGAGCGGGTCGGAATGTATGGGAGAAGGCGGTCCCTCAGATATCCTGGACCCAAACCGTGAAGGGCTTAAAGGTCATTGCCAGCACCTTGAATTGGGCCCAGAAACGAATGGGCAGCCAGTGCAGCCGCTGAAGCAGCGGCTCAACAGGGTCAAACCGCCTAGCTCCAGTGACCACCCGGGCCGCCGCATTCTGCACTAATTGCAGCTTCCGAACCGTCTTCAGGGGCAGCCCCACGTAGAGCGTGTTACAGTAATCCAGTCTTGAAGTTACTATTTATTAGTTCAGGCATTCGCACATAGGATGGAAAGACAGGATGAAAATATTTCACATACATTAATCATCAAAGTATCATGTGATTTACCAGTCCATCCAAGATTCTGACCATGAAACAACCAGTATAATCACCTGCAGCTTGTATAGCAACTGAATAATATCCCTTCCTATTGGGGTAGACGAATAACGGGAGAATATTAATAGGAATGTGAGCTCTGTGCACCATCACGATGCATTGTAGGAACTCCATTTCAGCAAATCTGGTGATTAGCTGCAGAAAAAAGAGAGACAGCCATACAATGTAATCAAAATACGTGCATTCATTTAATTGTATAATTGGTTAAATATGAACATTGATTTGTTCAAACATGCATACTATTATCCATGCTCTTGTATCACTTGTACATATTGGTACATGCCAGAGTACATGAACATGGTGATCACTTGCCATCTATCATCACCACACACGGGGAAAAATATTTAAAAGATTACAAGGTAAATATTAGAATGAAAATATTGGAATTAAAATACAAGTGACCACTTACCATATCCACATCTTTGAGAGCTGCAGGGCACTATAAGAGCAACTTCTCTATCACGGGAAAACTTAAATGAACTCCACTTGAGTATCACCCCACACCACACAGACTGGTAGGCATTTTGAAATTCTTATCACCTTAATTTCTCCCTAGTTTTTAAAGTTCTGAATTATTTTGGTGTTTTTTCAAAGCGGAACCAATGCCTTAAGCGGAACCCCTGCCTTAACCAAAGTGGAACCAAAGCGGAACCCCTGCTGCTCCATTTTTTAGTTCTCGATTCTGTACAGTACTGTCTATGCCCAGTTTGCTGTCCCTTTCACCCCCTTCAATTCATTCGCTCCTTCCTTCACCACCATGCACTTACACACTTTTGTAAAACACCTCAAAAAAGGCAATTCTGACATGCTTGTCTCAAGATTCTTTGTGCAAAGTTTTCCTGATCTGCGAGTACAATTGTGTGCATTGATAAAATACCACTAGTGTACAATTGTGACATTATTTATAATTGCAGCAGACCCCCCGCTATCCGTGAATCCGGCATCCGCGGATTTGACTCAATGTGGATACAGGGGTCCACTGTAAAGCATTTAAAAAAGAAAAAAGTTTAAATGCGGTTTGCTTACCTTTGAGATGCAAACCGCTGCATGTTCTTCCTTTTACAAGCTTAAATCATGTTCTGGAAGCCTCTTCCAAGTCGCGCAACTCCCCCTTCCTCTCCCAAAATAGCTCCAGAATGCATTGCAATGCATTCTCAGGCGATCTTGGGAGAGGGGAGGGGGAAGTTGCGCGACCTGGAAGAGGCTTCTGGAACGCAATTGAAGCTTGTAAAACGACAAACACACAGTGGTTTGCCTGTAAAAGGTAAGGAAACTGCTTTCAACACTTTTTTTCTTTTAAAAATACTTTAATGTTGGTCCCCGGTATCCAGGGATTTCAGTATCTGTGGGGGTCCCGGGAATGGAACCCCCACAGATACTGAGGACCAACTGTATTAATCAATCATATTTGTATCTTCTTCTTCCACCACAGAGCACAGAAGGGTTACCCTATTTTTTAACTCCACAGCAGCCTTGTGATCTACCCCAGACCAGCCAATTAATTTTGTAGATTTCAACGTGCAACCTGGTCTCCCTGAGCCAAATCTGACATTCTAGCTGTACCCTATCTCCTCTACTCATTGGACTCAGGCTGTAAGATTGTTACAGCTAAGAAGTCATTAATTTGATCAGTGCTTGGCTGGGAGGCCATTCAGAACGCTATATAGAGTGTAAAAAAAATTGATATAAGTATATGAAATTGGATAAGTAAAAGTACTATACTCTCTATTGAACATTAAAAGGCCTTGCAGAACCTGAGCTGCTAACAGAACTCTCTTCAATACTTTACTTGCTTTAATTAATATTACACATTGCCGTGTCAGGTAGCTCAGAGCTAAGGTCTTGCAAGCAAACTTCATGGGAGACAGGATCTGGCTCTGAATTTGCATCTGCGATTCATATCAAACCATGACAATACGAAGCATTAGTGCTTGGGCATTTGAGAAATAATGCTGTGAATTTCTTGGTAGCAGAGATAGAGTATGAGCTTCAAGGTCAGGAGGTGGATCCTACACCTTTTTCTTTTGGATTTCCAAAGGTTGTCTATGAAGCATCTTGATTCTATAAGATTTTAAATACTACCAATCTTCTCTTCATATTCCCAAATGTTAGGAATAGGGACCAGAAAGAGCAGAATCCAGAAAGGGCATATCATGTTTGCTTTGTCTAACTTCAGAATAGGCCTGAAATTGAATTGAAGGCCTGAGTATTCTTTCTGGTGACACCCATCCACCATATTTTTCCCCCTTTTCAGTCTTGAATGGCAATTAGGAAAAGGTTAACAGAGTGTCTTTCTCCTAGGAATCCTCTTCCTCTTTTCAAAATAACGGCGTTAGCAAAAGAAAATCCCAGATTAGGCTAACAGGTAGAAGCTTGGTGAAGCCCTGGGAGATGCTGTTGGAAGTGGGGAGATTGGGAGAATCATCCCAGCGGGAGGCTAATACTCATCATTCGGAACTGCAGCTGAGACCCATTTGACTGACAGGCAGCCGGGAGCTGAAAGAGCAGCTCATATCCCACAACTGCTGGCATGCAGACTTGAAAGAGATTTATTTCAGGATAATTAGCCGGGAGTATTAAAGCGGCAGGACGGATGTGCAATTACTGTTTAGCAAACAGAATGGAAAGAACTGAAAAGGGGGCCTGTGGGTGGGGAAGGATGGACCCCAAAGCAATGACTGCCCATGGCCCAAATATTTTGCTGCTTGTACGTTCCTTATTTTATCATGAAGGTGTCAGGGGCTCCATCTCTCCTTGGACCTTGAAAGACCAGGTCCTGGAAACACTGGAGAGCTCTGGTGACCAAGATGGGTGGGTAGGTGGCTGCCAAGCACATGGACATGCACAACATCAAAACAGGAATAGCAGTCTGGGGTGGACAAAGAGGCAAACAGCACGGCAAAGCAGGATAGGGAGAGACCAGGTGGTGGACTGTCAGAGGTCAGAGGACTTTAAGCAAAGGCTGGGCAGCCATCTATTGGGGATGTTATCTTTGTGGACAGCCTGCATTGGCAGGGGGGGTGGACTCGATGATCTTGTAGGTCCCTTCCAAGTCTATGATTCTGCAACTCAGTCCCAGGCAGCATCACCAGGCAGAACTCCACAAAAGACCCATATCTGAAATCCTGGAGCGCTGCTGCCTATCTGTGCAGACAACACTGAGTTAGATGGACCATTGGTCTGACACAGTATATGGCAATTTCACAGAAGCAGAAAGGCGGGGATATTGCCTGAAAGGCACCAAGGACCTGCCTCTGGCAATGAGCAGCAGAGGCCAGAGAGGCTGTAGAAATGTCTACAACCATTGTAGATGGCGGCTGGTTCTTGATGACCAGGCGACTCATTGACAACAAGAAGAGGTCTGGGTATGAATCCTACTTGTTTGTAGCCCCACCCCCACCCAGCTTTATCCAAGTGATGGGCCCCCTTACCTATTGGCATGCATCCCAACATCCACAGCAAGGACATGTCCAGGTCCATGGTCCAGGGCATCTCTGGATATACCGTATTGTCCCGAGTATAAGACGCACCTGATTATAAGACACACCCTTAAAGTCACTGGCATTATTGCAACAGCCTGATTGTAAGATGCACCCCTAGTTTAAAAACTTAAATTAGGAGAAAAAAGTGAGTCTTATACTCTGACCAATACGGTATTTATGCCAGGTATTGAACCTGGGACCGGACAATGCATACATACATACATACATACATACATACATACATACATACGCAACAAGAAGTTACAAGATCCCAAAATGAAAGCAGCAACAAGAACAGCAGAAGATAAACATAAAAGCATCAATAAAACTGGAAACAGTAAAATTAAAGCCGTTCATTCAAAGCACAGAATTCAATCACCTTCAGCTGGCATCAAAAGGATAATAATGTTGGCACCAATTGGGTCTCCCTGGGGGGGAGCATCCCACAACTGGGCACACCACCAGAAGGGGGGGGTTACTGCTCAGTGGCACAACAGCACCAGCCTTGCCCGCAAAAGGTAAATCCTGGCAGCAGCATCATGTGAGGCTGAGAAACCATGGAGAGCTACAGCCAGCCATGCAGACAATACTAACAGCCCAATCCTATCCGCCACCAATGCAGCCGTGCCACTGGAGCATGTGCTACATCCTGCAGGGGGAGTCTGGGGGTAAGCCTCCAGCACCCAAATAGGTCTACTTGGACCTCTGCCAGCAATTTAGTTCGCGCAAGTCCAAGTGGACCCGGGAAAGCAGATTAAGGCCAGGAAAGGGGACAGGATATCAGCAGCTGCTGCCAATATCACCCCCTTCCCAGCCTTGGTCCACCTCCATCCTGCCCCAGTCTCCTCCCCTTTCCTCCCCCTCACCACCCCTTTCTGACTCCTACCTGCCTCCGTCCCACCCCTCACGAGGACCGGGGGACATGTGGAGAATCTGCTGGTGCATCACCACAACTGCTCGCCGCTTGTGGCAGTGGCCTGGCTTCACGAAACAGCATTTAGCAACTGTCGTAAAGGAACTTCGGGCAGCACAAGGCCCACAGATAGACCAATGGTCTGCGTCGGCAGAAGGAAGCTCCACACATTCATTGCAAAGGGACTGTGTCTCTCAGTGGTGGTACCTTTGATGCTGTTCTTAACAAATGGGCTTGTTCTTCCTACATGTGCCCTAGCTGCTGCCCCAAAGGAAATGGACTACGTGGCTACATGGGCATCTTCTCACTGTCCCTCAGGGTCAGGATTTGCCATTCTGAGCACAGTCTTACCTCTGGCTGCTGTTTTCACCCACTGGAGTAATGCATTCTCATGAGCAACGTAACATGTAAACAGGGTTCACGGCAATCGACCTTTAAGCTTCTCTCATGCTGTTTCTGTGGATGTGTGATCATTGCTAATAATGTGCAAGAGAGAGCACAAGAGCAGCAGTAATAACAGGGATGAGCATTTTGGACAATGTCGTTTTTACATCTGCCGTACAAACCAAGTTAAGCAAACAAACAAACAAAACCACACCACACTTTCAGCTTCATCTGTAAAATGTCCGTGCTGCCATTCTCTGCTCCTTTTCCTTTCTGATCCAAACCAAAACTGTTTGGAATGGCTTCAAGTGCAGAAGAACAATTGATGATGGCAGTTTTCCGGCTGATTCAATCTCTCCTTGCATCAGCCCAGATAAATCTTACTCAGTTATGTCCATGTGTCCTGGCAGTTGCTGGCATCACACACAACTGTAAGTATGGAATGCTGCAGCCCACCAGACAACAGCAGAACACATAGGAACTGGCTGCGTTCTCTGAATAAGACTGCAATCCGGTACATACACATACATTACCTTGAACTCAATGGGACTACATGTGTCTACTAAGCCAGCGGGTGGCGCAGTGGGTTAAACAGCCGAACCATGAGCTGTCGATCGAAAGGTCGGCAGTTTGAATCCACGACGAGGTGAGCTCTCGTTGCTTGGCCAGCTCCTGCCAACCTAGCAGTTCCAAAGCATGTTAATTTGAGTAGATAAATAGGTACCGCTTGCGGAAAGGTAAACAGTGCTCTGTGTTCCAGCCGCATGCTACGCGCTGCGGCAAGGAGAGTCATGCCGGCCACATGACCACGGAGGCGTCTTCGGACAACGCTGGCTCTTCGGCTTTGAAATGGGGATGAGCACCACACCCTAGAGTCGGACACGACTGGACTTAATTGTCAGGGGTCACCTTTACCTTTTTAGACATGTGTAGCATTGCACTGTAAGATGATACACACACACACACACACACACACACACACACACACACACACACACACACACACACACATTGCTGAAAGGGAGGAGGGGGAATGGGGCACAGACCGGAGCAGGGAGGAGTGTGTGTTAGAGGGCGGGGGGGGGGGTTATCAGAAGCAGCGGCTCCTCTGATATCTTATCCCCTTTTCCCAGCCTTGATCCACTTACCTGGGTCCACTCAGACTTGCACCAGCAAAGTAGCTGGCCCAGATCCCGGAGGCCCCAGCCTGGTGTGCAAGGCGATGACCACGAGGAAAGGAATCAAGGCTGAACTACAGATATGCTTATGGTTGCAAAACTGTTTTCCTGTATCTAAAAGGGGTGCCCAGACTGTGAGATTTCCCAGAACCAATCAGTAGCAGTACTGGAACAAAAGAAACCACCTGCTGAACGGAAAGCTGATGGTCCAGGCAGGCCTTCCTGTCCAGACAAAACTCTAATGAGGTGCTCCATGGGGATGGGCACTCTCCAGGCTTACAGCACGTCCTGGAGTATGCCAGAAAGCCCTGCCACCAACACTGACATGCTCTTCAAGCCATACCCCCCCCCTCCACAAGAACAGCCCCGGAATCCCGCGTCACAGAGAGCATCTCTCCCCGGGTAGAGTGTCTACCGTACTCATGCGGGACCAGGGGCGTAGCTTCAGGAGTGCAACAGGGGTGGGGCTTGCCAGCGCATGCCAAACTCCATGTGTTTGCAACTGGGGAGCATCAGCACAGTTACAAGTGCGCGAAGAAGACTAGAGAAGAGACGTGTTCCTCTCCATGTGACATTATTTGAAATAAATAACGTTTGTTACCCCTCCCCACCTTTTTCCATATTTCAGACATGAGGCGTTATTCCTCAAGTGCTTCTATTTCTCTGAGCCAATTTCTCATTCTGAGTGATCATTGTTAAAAACAATTCAATATGCCTACATAATAGCAATCAATGCAACGGAAGCCATTTGAAAAGGACAGAAAAAAGAAAAAGGATGGATGACTCCTTGACGTGTTGAAAACATTGCTTTTGTTATTCTGTCGTATTTTTTTTTTAACACATATACACCACATGCTCTTAAAATACACGTTTTTCCTGTGGAAAATTGAATACATTTTTTTTTTCCTGAGAGCAGGCAGGTCCTTCAACCCACTGAAAAGCTTGCCCTTCTCAACTGAAATCTCCTCCCTCGCATCTCAAGCACTTGTACTCCAGGATCACTGCATGTGATCCAGTCTTCCTTCAGATCAGTAACATCTATATAAAGAGGAACCGTATGAGTAAAAAAATATGCTGGTCTTTCTTGGATCTACATCACTCAACCAGTCCACATGAGCCTTCTTACAGATGCAATATATATGATGGGCAGCCTGATCCACCGTAGCGATCCAGCGACGGAATGAGCATTCCGTCGCCAGAAGCCGTCGCAAACGTGCCATAAGGCACATTTGTAACAACTCGGGAGTAAGGCCGGCCAGCCTCACTCCATCGCTGGGATGTCCATGCGGCCATCGGTGGAAGGTAGGACTCCAGTGGTGGCCGCATGGGCGGTCTGGGTGGCGAGGGAGGGGGCCCATTGGCCAAACCAGCCTGGGAGGGGGCGGGGACGGCGTCCACAATATCCCCGTCCCCGCAGGGCCAGCTCAGCCGTTATACGGTCTCCTCCTACTTCCACCAGCTATTTAGCTGGCGGAAATCCGAAGAGGCCAATTGGGCCTGCCCCAGTTTACACCCAGGGAAGGGAACGAACATCCCCTTCCCCGAGTAGACCTCTGGGCTGCAGCAGCACAGCCCGGAGCAGGGCCCTGGGCTGCCGGCTGGATCTCTACACAGGATTTCTCTCTTAATGTGACCGGCATCAGTGGCCTTGGATAGATACTGAAGGCCTTCGATCCTTAAAGAGGTCCACAGGTTGACTCTGCCCCATCAGTCTTTATCACTTGGGTCTCAGAGGTCTCAGAAATTCAGAAGCTGCACAAGCATCCCTTGTGCTGCTTCTGTCTTTTCACAGGTGCCAGGGACAAAATGATTTCCCCACCACCCAAAGTCTGGGGGGGGAGGTGTTTTTGCTTTGTGCTGTGCCACTTGTCCCGCTCAGCCTTCCCAGAAGCCCAGCGTAAAATGAGAAGTCTTTCCTGCCCACCATGTTCCTCTGATGTGCAAAGGATGAATGGGGGCAACTTGGGGAGGACAAATGCGCACCCCCTGTGCACCCCCTGACCCCTTGCACTCCTTGCTGGTACTTAAGGGAGCCCCACTGATGGGCCTCCTGCCAAGATGCCTGATAGTCCTGGGGCCAGCTTTGGTTGTCAGGAGGATTGGCAGACCTTCTAGGCCCAGATTCCGAAACTCAGGGGGCAGAGTCTAAGACCATGATGGCGAACCTATGACACGCGTGTCACAGGTGACACGCGAGGTCATTTTGGGTGACACGCCAGTGTTTCCCCAGGGCCCTGACACACCTTACATTTTTGCAAAAGTTTTACAGGCTTGTCTTGAACATTTAGGGCAGGGATTTTGGCAGACCTCTTTCAAATTACTAAAACTCAGCAACACAAAAGTCACTAATCGGTGTTATTAAATAAAATGCAATGTGTTTTATAGTTGTTTTCAGTTCAGTTCAATTCAAAATTACTATTAAAAGTAGCGATAGTCAAAGTATTATTAAAAGTGGGGGGGGGGGACACACCAGCAGGGTCAAGTTAGGCATTTTCAAAAAATTTGACATACCAAGCCCAAATGGTTCGTCATCACTGGTCTAAGAGCTAAAGGACAGTGCCTGACAGATCAGGGGGTGGAAGCCTGGTAGCACCCAGTGGGTCAGATGATGGCACCTGACGGTTCAAAGAAGAGCTGCTGGCCCTGGTTTCTTGGGGATGCAGCCTGATAATCATCGTAGGAGGGGTACAAAATACTAGCGGTTCTCGGTCGGTGCCAACAGGAAGCAGTTTCTTTGACTGTGGCCCACATCACTCTGAATTGCTGCCCCCTCCCTTGGAAACCCGGAGGGGGAAAGAGGCTAAAACCCCAGAAACGTCAGGTCAGGTTCTGAAACTAATCAATGGAAGTTACTAGTCCAACATAAGACCAGGCAAGGCAGAAGAAGAGACTCCTTCCACATTATGTATTGAGACCTGGAGGTGGGCTGAAAATGTTCCTAGGAGAACTTTCAGCCAAACGTAGGAGGATGCAAAGGGGGCAAAACGACATCCTCCCTTTTAGGTTTTGATGCCACCTGAGTTTGGCGGCAGATGGCGGCAGAAGCAGCAGCTCCTCCCAATGGCCTTTGGCCACTGGCGTCGCTGCAGGGGGGCGGAGCTCCAAGTTCCGCCGTGGCTCCGACCCTCCGTTACACCGGAGCACGAAGCAGCCCCGCCCCCTCGCTTTCGGAACCATTCAACCTTGGGGCGGGGCCAGTGACGCCAGTGCTTCTGGCTGGTGGCCGCCATTTGTTCTTTTACCTAGAAATCCCTTCTTTGGGTGCTACATCATGACATAGTGCTGTGCAGAGTGGGTTTCTGGGGACAAAATCACGGCTTCCACAAGGAAGGTTGATGGTGCCACCGCCACCTGGGGTAAGCTTTGCCTATACCCCTTAATTTCATCCACAACCATCCCAAAATGTCACCTTTTGCCACCTGCAAATGGGTTGGTGAAAATGGAGGTGCCACTTCGTTCCGCACAATGGCTGGCAGATATTCCAATCCCAGAGCCCCTGGCTGCCCTGCCTCATCGGAGAGCAACCCTCAATTTCTTGTTGCTGGGTAGCAGCTGTGTCAATCCTCTGAATGGACTGACAATTTAAGAACAACAGCAACAAGAACAAAAACAAAGGAATATTGCAACTGCTAACAAAGCCGGCAAGTGCCAAACCCTTTTCCTCATAAAGGCAAGTTTATTCCATGCAATGTTTTGTGGAAAGACTTAAGGAAGTCATTGATAGTTACAGCGAAAATCAAAGCCGAGACTTTTTCATACTCTGCGACCGTTATTTCTTTTTTGATGCAGGAATGAATGTCATCTTCTTTGTAAACAAAGAAGATGATTTTTAAAAAGGCATCCTTTTCTTCCTAGAGTGTTCTTACCGCGCTTTGGTACACTTGTGTGTGCCGTGTGTCCCACCCCCTCCCGCCACCATTAGGAGCTCCAGAAGAATACTAAAACGTCCGTTCGTGCTCATTGCCGCTTTTGTTCCATAAGCTCGGGCCATTGAAAGAAAACAGAACATTCAGGCCAGGTGTTCCTGCTCGGCACAATAATGGATGCAAATTGAAGGTAAAAGATATTAACATCCTCAGACCTTCCTCAGGCACACCGCCAGAGAAGCACCAGAAGAGAACGGGCAGAGCTGTCCCGGATTATTCTCTATCCGGGACACCTCACCACAAGAGCTCTTATTACGGGACTAGGCTGCTAGGCAGGTGTCCCTTCATCTTACAAGATAATAAATAAGGAGTTGAATAGGTGGACAAGATAGCCTGCTTGTGTTATTGATTTAGCATGGCCAGCTGACGGAGAACCAAGTGCCCTCTTTTATTTATTTCCACAAGGTACATGTTTCTCCAAACTGAATCATCCTTGATTTTGACCAAAAAAGAAAAAAGAAAAGAAAAGCAGGATTTTTCGATGAAACTGAAACACATCTCTGCCCAGCTGTCAGGCTGCTAGCCCTCGCTACCCACAGAGGAGAGCTTTTGTGCCATCGAAATGAAGACAAGGACAGTGCTGTGAATGCAATTTTTGATCATCCCTGTTTAAATACGCAGTCTGTCAATCAAACAAAGTTTCAAGCACATTATAATTACAAAATATATCCCTGGTATATAATCAGTATTGTTTGTTATAGCGGATTGAACTGCGAGAACCGGTTCGAGACGTAATCCTGAGAACCTGCCACATGACAATGTTAATATATGCACTAAGAAAATACACTGTAGATTTTTGAAAGGGTAAATAAGAGAGAAAACGTCTATAGGAGGATCGTTTTAGATACAGCACAGCCTCATCCTGGGCATTTGGATATTCAGACGTTCCGCTGAAGGGCAGTGTGATTTACATAGAGCTAAACTCACACAAGGGCACATGGGAAAATAGATTGTCAGTTCAGACAACTGGAGAGATTTCAGTTAAATGTAGTTCAGATACTGGGGCACTATCTTGATAGCCTGGATAGTGTTTTAGATTCCCCCTTCCCTGAGCTATGGGAAGTTCAGAGCATCCTTGCAAGATGAGTTTCCTTTCGAGGGGACAGCACTGGAGATTTATGGCATAATAATCTACTTATTTGAAAATGTACAATGTAAGCAGGTATGATGAGAGGCCGGGCGCAAATAAGCACAGAGACAGTATCGAACCCACCGCAACATTCATGCATCCCCTCCAAATCCCAAAGCACTTGTTGGCCTTCTCCCATTGCATTGAGGTACATCCCAATCTGGCCATAGAGCGCAGCCACCTCTTGGCGTCCGTTGTTCCCTCTCCCTGACGAGACTAATAATCAATTTCAGTATTCATATACCGCCTTTCTTGGTCATTGGATTTCTCCTCTGACTTTAATTCAAGGTGGTTTACAACAGGCAGGCAATTCTAAACCAAACGGTTTGTACATTCAATAAATGTCCTAATCTTTTGTAGGACACTTCTTTCTAGGTGTTTCCTTTTACAGTCTGGCCTCTTTGCTAGCATCGTTCACCTCCCACGTGTTGACTGACAGGCAACTCCTTCTCTCGGAGCACTGGCTGTAGTGCTCTCTCTCTCTCTCTCTCTCTCTCTCTCTCTCTCTCTCTCTCTCTCTCTCACACACACACACACACACACACACACACACACACACACACACACACACACACAGGGCTTCTGCAGCTTTGTCAGCGGCGATGGAGTCTCGAACTGCCGTCCTTGATCTTCAGGCATGTAAAGCTGCAGTTCTCCCAACTGAGCCAGACCTCCTGCTGGACACTACCAATTGCAGTCCTAGGTACATGCATTTCATGCGTATGTACTACAAGAAGTCTTTTGGAGGTCACCACTTTGTGTAACAGGAGAGCATGAGAGATCATACTAGGCAAATGTGTCAAGAGTTCGCTTTGCACCAGGCTCTGAACTTCCATCACCATCTCTTCCCAAGTGTCCGTTGCCACCAGTGGCTATTAATCACCCCTTTTTGGAGAGAGCCCTAAGCGAAGCAAGGTCCCTCTGAATCACCCAAACTGAAACGAGTTATCCGAAGCGCATTCAGACGGCTAGCTGCTTGATCTGGCTTAACTCCTGCTTTTTTCCAGTCTCCAAATGCCACTTTTCTCCAGTATATGGAAGGTGTCTTTCAAGCAGTGGGGGGGGGGGGGGGAACAGAGGTCAAATAAAGGACACTGTGATTGACAGCTCTGAACTGTCAGTGAAGCACATAGCAGCTGAATGAAAGCTGCTAATTGGGATGTCTCTTGTTTCCTCATCCAATCAGTGTGTGATTCTTGGGAGGGAACTATGAAAATGTGAAAAAAGACAGGTCCTGGGCTAACTCCTTCCTCTACTACCCTATGTGAGAGCTGCCTTGGAGTGAACATTTCTAGGAGAAATTGGTATGTTCTTTAAATGAATGAATTCCTTCCCAATCCATTGTTGCTAAATTATCAGTTTCTCTCCACAAATTACCTTCTTTCTTGTGTGTATGTGTGATTCATTATAATTTAGGGCGCAATCCTGACTAAGGATCCGGCCGGTGGCCCAGGGCTGCCTGCCGGATCCTGTGCATGGGCTGCCCGTCGACGGGCAGGCCGGAGGTCTACCTCTGGGAAGGGGACACTCGTCCCCTTACCCGAGTGTAAACCCAGGCCAGCTCTATCGGCCTCCTCAAATTTCCGCTAGCTAAATAGCTGGCAGAAGTAGAGGAGGCCGTGTAATGGTGTAGCCGGCCCGGCGGGGACAGGGATATGGCTGATGCCGTCCCCTGCCCCCTCCCGGGCCAACTAGGCCAATGGCCCCCCTCCTTTGCCCAGTCTGACCGCCCACATGGCCAGCGATGGAGTGCTTACCTTCCGCCACCGTCCGTGTGGAGATTCGGCACCGGAGTAACTCCCGAGGTGTCGCGAATATACTTTATGGCACGTTTGCCATATCTTCCGGCGACGGAATGCTCATTCCGTCGCCGGCCTTTATTTCCAGGATTGTGCTGCTAGTCTCTTTATGTGTTCCCAAGACCAAGACCCAATTCCTAGTTTAGCACAACCATCCCAAGTCATTATCCTTTTTTCTGCCTGCGTTAGTTTTGCTTTGATTCATTGCTTAAAACCTGCAGTGGCCTGGCAGGAAATGGTGCCCCTGCAATTATGCATCACACACACACACACACACACACACACACACACACACACACACACCATAATCTTGCATATGCATCATCATCATCGGAGTACAGGTGGGCCCCCATATCCGCTGGGGATATGTTCCAGGCCCCTCCGTGGATACTTGAAACCGTGGATAAGAGCGAACCCCCCCTCCATGGTTTACTGAGGGCCCACCCACCCTGCCTTCCCTGCAGGCAGGCATGCTTGCCCCCCAGCTCTTATTTTTCTTTCAGCAAGCTTTGTTTCTTCCTTAAAACAAACAGAGAAGCAGCCTCCATTGCAGGCAAGTAGAACGAGACTAAGTCCTAGAGAGACTCTGCAAGGTTTCTGTTAACCTTGCAGAGCCTCTCTAGGACTTAGTCTCATTCTACTTGCCTGTAATAAGCAGCCAGAGGCTGCTGATCCAAGGAAGAAACGAAGCTTACTGGGAAAAATTTAAAGCCTGGGGGGGTCCCCACGATCCGTGGATAACTGAAACCGTGGATAGCGAATCAGTGGATATGGGGGCCCACCTGTATTTATATACCGCTTTTCAACCCAAAAAAAAGTTCACAAATCAAATAATTAAATTGGTTCCCTATCCCAAAAGGGCTCACAATCTAAAAAGATGCAGAAGATCAACAGCCACTAGAAAAGACTGTGCTGGGGTGAAAAGGGACCGTTACTCTCCCGCTGCTCAGGTGGGGTGTGTGAAGAGGTGTGCAGTAGCACACATGCAACCGCACTGCTGCTCTTGCTGCCATAACCCTCACCTCTTCCTCCTCCTCCTCCTCCTCCACCTCGCCTCCTTCCTCCACACGATCTTGTTTGAAATACCGTATTGGTCCGAGTATAAGACGCACCTGATTATAAGACGCACCCTTAAAGTTTGGTGCTATTAAAAAAATTTAATTAAATCACTGGCATTAAATTGCAACAGCCTGATTATAAGACGCACCCCTAGTTTAAAAACTTAAATTAGGAGAAAAAAAGTGAGTCTTAGACCAATACGGTACATGTTATCATTCAATATTGACTTTCTTGGGAACTCCTATCATTCTGAAATGTTGCGGGAATGTTCTTAGGGTCAACTCTGTATTTCCTCTGAGACTTGTATTTCCTTGTCCCAAGTCAGGCGATTTGGCCATCAAGCTCCACGTTGTCTCCACGATTTGGTCATCAACCTCCACCATTGAGCTATGGCCCCTACTCCAAAGGAGGGTGTAGATCCCCAAAGGCAGTGGTTCCCAAACTGGGAGGCGCAGCTCCCAGGGGAGCCATGGAAACCAGGCTGGGGAGCCACAGAGTGCCACGGAATCCTCTCAGAAAACGGTGCAATGCTAATTGGCAGGCATTGGCAGGCATCCAATGGTCGCCAATGGTCAAGGGAGCCGCAGGTCAAAAAGGTTTGGGAAACACTGTCCAAAGGAGAAGTAGAAACCCTGTTGGAGTATGTGCCCCTGGTATAAGGTGCCCCGATAAGCCAAAATAGGAGGCTTATCGGCCAAGTTGGTGAGCTACTGTACGGAGTCGATGGGCTGCATTCTGCTGCTTGGTGAGTCATAAGTTGCGCAGGCCTGTTTTATAATGTCAGAGGCCTGATAAGCCTAGCCCTGAGTTGTCCCTGAGAAGCACTGCAGATGAACTTCCATTTCATTAATACAGAAATATGCACTTGCCCGAGGCATTGCCAAGGCAAACCAGTCTCTCATGTATGTTGTCACTCTGGTCTAATAAAATGTGAAAGTCTAATTGTATTAGCAATTTCCCTTCCGATTATATTAATATGCATCTTGCTAGTACCCATTTGCTCTAATGCGACATGAAAGGCAGTAACGTGATTACTTTGCTTTATGATTAGGGCAAAAAGGTGTGGCCCTGTTTATGGATGCACTTTGTGCGGTTTCAAAGGCGCAAGACGTAGGTTTACTTATTTAACTGATCCAATCAGGCCTGCACTATTTGTGGTGCACCCGCCTGAAGGCTGCTCACTGTCCAAGTGTGGGGAGCCGCCACTAACTTGAGCCTCTGGTTTTTGCTGCCCATCTTGAACTGCAACCACAGAGGGGGGAAAGGCACCTAACAGGCTAACAGGTCATACTACAAGACGGACAGTAGGTCAGCCCCAGCTTGGCGGGAAGTTCTCAGCAAAGTGCCTTCTGCTGGGTGGCTATTGTTAGAGCCTTGAAGTTCATCATAGATGGTACTTTGGTAGCAGCAGTGGCAGGCTTTTTTTGTTTCTGTTTTTGTTTGTTTGTTTGTTTGTTTGTTTATGTATTTTTGCCACTACCACAGGTAGCAGGACTCCTCTCGGAAGCCACAGAATGCCATTTTTTCCTCACAATGCCCCGCATATAGCACTGTTCCAGGGCAACAGGGGGGGGGAATGGTGTCCCACACTGATGTCTGCCATTTTCCCCACAATGCCCCCAATGTAGCATTGTTCCAGGGCATTGTGGGGAAAATGGCGGCCAGTAACAGGCCCAAGCCTCTCCCATGAAGCTCAAGGGCTGGGGTGGGCAAGGGTCAGAACTCAAAGATACCATGATATGCTAACACAGAGGCTGCCCCGATGAGTGGTTTGTTGAGTCACAGGATAGATTTCATTGTTCCAAATATTGTCCCCAGAAGCTTACCTTTAGGTACACATACAAAATACATACAATTTCAAATGTTTACAAGTCAATAAGGTATTTATCCTAATCAAATATATGGGCAGTTGCTAAAATTCCCTCAGCTGGGTGACTGAGCTGGACGTTTTCAGATGGAAAGTATGGCAGTTCCCCTCTTGAACCCCAGAATAACTGAGGATGAAGTGAAAGGTCACACCTTTTTTATGCAAATGCTCAGCTATCACAGAGAAACCTCTTAAGGCACTGAAACTTTCTAAATTATGTGTAAAAAAATCATCAAAGTCAAGGGATTGCCCTGGGAAACATTGCTTGTCTGCTCCAAAACACAGAGGTTAGCTCAGCACCCACAAGAAGCAGGGCCTTTTCTATCATGGCACCACAGTCGTGGATCTCACTTCCTTGGGACTGGAGGCTCATTTGGTCCTGTGCAAACTTTCCTCTTTCAGAGAAGTGGATCTGTTTTTATCATGCTTGGCTTGGATTCAATGAACGAAGGGAGGAGTGCTGCAAATGCAATTTGGCTTTCCCAACTTTACAGCGTCCAATATACCCTCTCTCTCTAATCATTCCTGAAGGCAAGGAGACCCTCCAGTATAGCGTGTAATGGGGCGGGAGGGACTGTGGCTGAGGCAGAAGGCAGTAACCCCTCCACATGTGAGCAGAATAGCTCCTGCCCATAGAAAAGGCTCTGTGCAACCAAGCCATGGCGTTCCATGTTTTATTAGTATCGGTTTTGTTTTACAAATAGCCCACCTTCTTGGGTCCCTTTTCTTAAGGAAATGAAATTTAAAAAATGTTAATTTTTTATCTGATTATGTAATCACAAAATGTACGTGACGCATTCCCAGTGTCTGCTGAGAAAACAAGATGATGATGATGATGATGATGATTACTCATCCTCTGCCTTCCGATGAGGAGCCCTTAACTCCAAAATATCATGCAGACCATGACCTGCGAGCAAGTACCAGCAAATAGTCAAATGCCTTTGCATGGTATTTTCGCCTCCTACCGTGAAGTCAATGCTTTGTGACACAGAGACAGGTATATCGCTTCTTTGTCTTCAGATATTTGGAGCCTGCGTTTCCTATGTTGTGTTTGGACTGACACTGGAGATGTATGTTATCACCCTGGATGCTTCCTTTCTGCCTTGTTCTCGTTCAGGACAAAGGCAGGCTTGTGTCAACTTTCCCATCACGAGCCCATCTCAGAGCCCCTGCAGGAAGCGGTGCCTCCAAGGGCTGCTCAAAGCCTTCCTGTCCCTTGCCATTTATCTTCATCACCGACCACCCCCCATGCAATAAAAAAGAAAGAGTCATGCAATAAGTTAATTCCAATAATTAAAGAGAGTTTAAGCTGGAGCATGAGACTGAACTGTTGTGGGGGGGGGGCGGTTAGAATGGTTGTTTGATGTGAAAGTCAATGATTGAATTATTCAAAGAGAGTGATTCTCAAAATGATAATTTCATATTTTACCTAACTGATTTTGATTTATTATAGCAGAGCCTCGCTAGCACTTGCGGCTGTTAGTAGCTCCTGTCGGTGCTTCCTCTCTTCAACAAGGCTCTTCGATTTGGACATTAATATCTCCATTACTGCTGGAAGTTAAAATGAACTATCTTAACCCAGAAGGTTTTTTTCTCTCCCATCCCTAGAGGTTATTACTTGCTTAGGCCTGACGTTTTACAGTTCTGGCGTGTCAGAGAAAGGAGAGATAGTTACAGCAACTGCCTTTGGGCTCTTGCAATCTGTGGAAGCACACCTTTATTTTCTCTTCAGGTGGGGGGGGAGGGTTGCCTTCCAGTCCCAAATGATGCCGTCCCACTAATGAGGGCTACACAACGTCCAGCTAGGGCAGGCTTGCTGCATCGAGAGTCTGGCATGTAGCTCCAGTCAGATCACTGGCATCTGGAGGGGAAGTATCATTCATCTTTTGTGAAGGGGGGGTGAAGCAGGGAGGGTATAGGTTTAGCCCCCTTGTTCATCAGTTGTATGCATGTACAGCTGGATTGGGGCCAAGGTTCTGTGTGGCTGACACCCACATAAAGACGATGAGTGACATTTAAACCTTGCCGTTCTTCCATGATGGAACTTAAGGCAGCTTACCTGCAGCTCAGAGTGGCCAAACCCAGATCTGCTTACTAGTGTCTGCAAGGTGGTCCCATCGTTTTATTGAGAGGTCTATAATACTGCCTTTCCTATAACAGCCCAAGCAGATGACGACCACAACAAACACAATGCAGAAATTCCATGACAAAACTGGCTTACCTCCCTGCCCCGAGTCCAGCACTGCTGCCTCCAGTCCACCAGCTCCTGGTGAAGGGAATGTAAGGAGCTTCCTCCCTGCATCCCCTCCATTGGCCACTAGAGGAAATGGTGGCAGCAGAGGTAGCAACAGTGTTGGTTTTGGAAGAGGGAGGTAAGCTCTCCTTATGTTCCTTGCACACTCTCTGAGCTCACGAGGATACGGCCACTAGGCAGACAGGTGAGTCAGTGGAAACACACACACACACACACACACACACACACACACACACACACACACACACACACCACCACCACCACCACCACCACCACCATCACCACCACCACCACCAGCACACAGCATTGAAGCTGTGCACTTGGGTGGATGCGAGCACAATAGTGCATGCACGGTGGCAGAATTTGAGGAGGGCACAGAATTTGGGGCAGGATTCAAGCGGTGGTTTGGCACAGACAGCTCCTGCCTTCAACCAAATCAGGGGAAACGTCACTACCAGGAGCAGACACCAACATGTGCCTTCAGATCGTGCCTTGGGTCTGATTATGGCTGATGGTGATGGTAATGATTAGTAGTACAGTAGTAGCATTAGTAGCAGTCGTCGTCGTAGTAATACAGTATTTAGTAGCATTCGTGTACACGGTGTTTTACGGAGTACCATAAAGAGAGAGCTCTGTATTCCTAGGAGCTTACCACCTAAATCTCAACAGGATGGGGACAACTTAAACAGGGGAGGGCAGGGAAGAGCAAATGTACCCCCAAATCAGGGAAGGAAACATTTTAATCAATTGTCCTTATAGAGCTGGAACAATGACTTGATCGTTTATTTTTCCCTGACTTGTAGAAACAAGCAAGTAGCAGGCCACATCTCATCAGAATGCAAGTTTTCAATTTTCTTACAAGCATACATCCACACTTCCATTTTTCCCCCCTCTCCTCTTTCTCGCTGGACTTTGACAACATGCTTAAGTTAGTTTCACATCTGATTTGTCGCCTGAGCTTCCCAAAGTTAGGGAAATTAGTATTGTGTGTGCAGTTTGATTTAATTAGCAATTGGGGAAATAGGTCTGGCATGTTTCAGGGAGGCTTGGGGAAATTGTCAATTAGCATTCTGTTAATTGGTGTCTGCTGTCCTTGCTTTTAGTTTTTAACCCCTTTTACCTTGTTCCCACTTCCAGGGTGGAAAAAAAATCTGGCTGCTTATTATTCTTTAAGTAAAGGATTAATTGCTTCAACTCCTGCCTGTGCATAATGTCCCTTTTTCCCTCTCTCCCAGCGTGGCGAGATTTGCAAGCGTCGGTAGAACAGACACTCATTTCTTTCAAGAGCAAGCCCTCCTGCCATTTAGTTGCAATGTGTCTGGAGAGTTCTTCTGTTGAGACTGCCACGACCTCCGCTTTAAGACACGTTTATTGGGGTTTTGTCGCACTCAACTTCTCAGTACTCTCAGAGAACTTTGGATAATTTTTTTTGCTTTGTTTTGTTTTGCAACCTCATAAGAAATATTTTTTTGTTTTCTTGGTTTCCAGGACCCAGTGAGGGATGTACAAATCTCTCCAGAAAATTTTTGCTCATTTTATCAAAACTCTTCTGGCTTCCTTTGAAAGTCCTTGGAAGTTTCTCCTGCAGAAGAGATCCGAAATTCACATCAACTTTTGCTTGAAGTAAAAAAAAAACAAAAAAAAACCCACAGCATATGCTGAACTTCCCTGCAAAATTTCTCTCAGAGAGAGAGAGAGAGAGAGAGAGAGAGAGAGAGAGAGAGAGAGAGAGAGAGAGAGAGAGTTTGCTCCACATTTCATTTCCAGCAACATTTCAATTGAAACTCTAGGTACAGTCAATAGAGTTGTTGCATTTCCATGGCAGGCCCAGTTTATATCCTAGTCTACCATATTAGTGTCCAGAGGGAGTTGGAAGAGCATTGGGGTACATGGCATGTACCCCATGCCATGTACATTTATATGGAGCACATTTATACAAGATGAGCTGGGCATCTTGGAAACTATGCAGAAGTCTCTCTTGCATCTCTTCCAAGCTACCCAATGCACTCCATACGAACTGCATCAGAGGCCACTGTGATAATGTATTGTAATGTTTTCGTAGAAGCACTACTGTGGTGTGTTGTTAAGCGAAGTGAAAACTATCTTTTGCTCGCCTAGATGGCTTGTTAATGAGTATGGGTGGTCAGGTGATGTTTCTAGGGTGGGCTTGCTTCTTCTGAAAACATAGAATTTGTTTCTTCAATAAGCACTGATGCTTGGTGGCCACTACTAAGCTACAACACACTCCTGTGGTGGGATAAGCAGCTGGCAGTTGTTTCTATGAGGTCAGAAAACGAAACGGAGTTCTGAGCTTGGCGACTGGCTGGAAAAAGGAACTCTGGAGACTCCAAGGGGGTGCTGTTTGCTTTTAGAGGCCTGATGAAGCTTTTCAGAGTAGCACGGTCTGCTGGGTGCTTATCTGGTTCCCCCATGCTCAGTTTGTATATATGTAAATAAACAGGTATCACAAAAATGTTACAGATCTCCGGACTAGCACGCTTCTATCCAGGCACTGATCAAGTGTACACCTGCCAGGGGTGTGGATCAAGTTTCTGACTCCAAGTCTCAAGTCAAGTCCCAAGTCTTTACCCCCAAGTCCCAAGTCCTTGGTTGCGAGTTGCGAGTTCCTATCTATTTAATGGGGAAAATGGGTTTAAATTTAGATTGTGAGCCCTTTTGGGACAGGGAACCATTTAATCATTTGATTTTGTCTGTAACTTGGGTTTTGTCTTTGTGAACTTTTTGTTGAAAAACGGTATATAAATACTGTTGTTATTATTATTATTATTATTATTATTATTATTATTATTGTTATTATTATTATTATATTATATTATATTATTATAAACCTGAATAAAATTCGACTTGTCGTAAAAGGCTCCAAGTCTCGAGTCAAGTCTTTCGAGTCTTTTACAATCGCCGAATCAAGTCTGAGTCAAGTCATTGACACGACTTGAGTCCGACTCGAGTCCGAGTCAATAGACTCAAGTCTACATCACTGACACCTGCTTCACTTAACCTGTGCTATGGGATTAGGTGCCCAGACTGTTCACTGGATTGCAGGGAGTGTGTTTCCATTTTCCATAGAAAGGAACAGTACTTTGCTGGATTAGGCCAACGGCCCATCTAGTCGTGCTTCCTGTATTTCACAGTGGCCCTCCAGATACCTCTAGGAACACACAAGAGAACAAGATACCTGCATCCTGTTGCCATTCCCTTGTACCTGGAATTCAGAGATAGGCTACCTCTAAAACCCAGACGTTGCATACAGGCATCATGACTTGTAACCTGTGATGGATTTTTCCTCCATAAATCTGTCCAATCCCCTTTTAAGGGCATCTAGGCCAAGTGTCATCACAACACCCTGTGGCAAGGAGTTCCACAGATTAATTATGCTCCGGATGAAGAAATGTTTTCTTTTGTCTGTTCTAATTCTCCCTCCACTCAATTTAGTGCATGTCCCCTAGTTTTGGTGTTGTGCGAGAGGGAAAAGAACTTCCCTCTATCCACTCTATGCATCCCATGCATAATTGTATATGTCTCAATCATGTCCCCCCTCAGATGCCTTCTTTCTAGACTGAAGATCCTCAAACGTTATAGCCTTCCTCATAAGGTGCTCCAGCCCACTAATCGTTTTGGTCGCTCTCTTCTGCACCTTTTCCAGTACTGCTGTATTGTACACTATCCTGCATACAATCACATCGACTTTTTTTGAAGTAGTTTATCAATGTGCAGGATTTCTGAGGTCAACCTCAGCATCCCTCTATATGTCCCTCTATATGGTTTCCAGCTGGGTGTAAAAACATTTTTATTCTGCTTGGCTTTGGCGGAGAGAGGAATCTCCTAGGGATCCCTTTTTAATTTAACACCTATAGGACCTTGGTTGCAGTTTTTATACTATTTTTTTAATGATACGTTATTGCTGTTTTTAAATCTTTTAGCTGCTCCAATATCATTTTAATTGGTTTTCTGTAATGTTTTATTAATTGTGAGTTTAATTGTATTATTGTTGTACACCACTTTGAGCACTGGAAAGCCGTATACAAATATTTTACATAAATAAATAAAATCCAAAGAGAAATGCGGATGAGGACTGTTTTGGAAGCATCCGTAAGTATGCACATGTGTGTAATAGCAGCCCAAGCTCCTTTTGGAACAGCAAAAACTGCTTCTGGTGAGGATGACTGGGAGCACAGAAATCGTATGGGGAGGGAGCACAACCCTTCTCCAGCCATTTGCCCCACTGCAAATCACCTGATCCAAGTAGTTTCCCACCCCCACGACATTTAAAAAGTCACAAAATATAATTTATTAATACAGGTGGGCCCTCATATCCACTGATCCGCTATCCACAGTTTCAGTTATCCACGGATCGCGGGGAAAACCCCCCCCCCAGGCATTTACTTTTTCCCAGTAAGCTTAGTTTCTTCCTTAAACAAACAGGAGAAGCAGCCTCTGGCTGCTTATTACAGGCAAGTAGAACGAGACTAAGTCCTAGAGAGGCTCTGCAAGGTTAACAGAAACCTTGCAGAGCCTCTCTAGGACTTAGTCTCGTTCTACTTGCCTGCGATGGAGTCTGCTTCTCTGTTTGTTTTAAGGAAGAAACAAAGCTTGGTGAAAGAAAAATAAGAGCGGGGGGGGGGACGTGCACGCCTGCCTGCAGGGGTGGCAGGGTGGGGGCCCCTCAGGAAATCATGGAGGGGGTGTTCGCTCTTATTCACGGTTTCAAGTATCCACGGAAGGGCCTGGAACATATCCCCAGCAGATATGGGGGAAGTACTGTAGTTTGTGAGATTATATAGATTGATAAATGAGAAGCGCTATTTAGGCACTAACGACGTCTTACCCAAAAAGTGGTTGAAACGTCTTCGCTTCATCCACTGTCGCAAGGGGGTTAAATATGTCTGCTTCACATGCTGGCAATTCAAAAAGACCTCAGTTCTCAACATCTCAACTGGAGATCTTCCAACCCAGCCTGAGTTTGACAGTGACACAGAAAAACCTGCAAGAAGAGAACACTCTTATTCATCCCCAACTCCATTCTGTCCAGAATAAATTAACAGAATCTGAAAATAGCAGCAAAGTGATCTCTTTCTTGTCCCCCAATGGACGTTTGCCCAGATTGCAAAACCGATCATGATCTTCAGAGCAATTAGCTGCCGTTGCTCAAGAGGGACCCCGGGCTGGGAGTCCCGGGTAGCGGGGTGAAAGCGGAGGTGTCCCGGCAAGATGCAGAGCAGACTATACTGGCTGGTCTCCATAGGCCTGGTTCTTTGCAGAGTGTCTTTTGCAAACAAAAGCTGGGAAAGAAAACTATTATTATTAAGTGGAGGGATTTTTAAGAATTTAAAAATTAAATATATATATATATTTTTTTAAAAAGCCTAACAGTGACTTTGCATGCCAACAGAGAAGGGGAGAGACCGCATTCCCATTCCAACGAGCACTCTCTCAGTCATTTATGCTGTTGTGTCCAGCTATGAAAGAGAGGGGTAGAATACATTACAGCAGGATGAGAATATTAATTAATTGTTAATTATTATTAATTTAGACCTGGGGCCTGCAAAGCGACTGATCAGGATTAATGTGATGCATGTAAATAGGCTTGCCAGAGTCAACGGGAGTTTGTATGCATTAAAAAAAAAAATTAAGTGTGTGAGTGAACACAATGAAAGGGCCAGTGGTTTTTACGGGGTTGCTTTTCTACACACACACACACACAGTGGCACGAGGGAGGAAAATGGGCTGCACCACTGCAGACTGCAATGGACTGCAGACCACTTTTGAATGCCCCTTCAGATTGAAAAAAAATCCCTAGCACAGCAAGGACAAAGACTCTAACCCAGCCCTTTGTCTGCTGCTATGCTAGATTTCTATTTGCAGGGAGATTTTGCTGCAGGGAAGCATTCAAATACACTCGAGAATATGTCTCAGAAATGTGATTGCCATAGACTGAAGTCTGCCTTGTTGCGTTCAGCGTAGAGCAGACCTGAGCAGGATAACCCACCCAGTTCTCGTTCTCGTTCTCGTTCTCGTTCTCGTTCTCTCTCTCTCTCTCTCTCTCTCTCTCTCTCTCTCTCTCTCTCTCTCTCTCTCTCTCTCTCTCTCTCTCTCTCTCCTCATATCCCAATGCATCCCTGCCTGTGATCTTTGTTCATCCAGCTCCACCACCCTCAGTTATTCAAGGCTGTCCTTCTTCCTAATCTTCTCCACCCTTTCTGCCTCCCTGCCCCTTATGCCTAGACCCACCTCCTAGAACACTCCCATCATGCCACTTCTCTTAGAGCATCCTAATCCCTTCTCCAAAGCCTGGGTACCATTTCTCACAGATTCCATTCAGTGCATGTACAATCTGTGGACAAAGCATACGTAGATTGTTGATTTGTAAAAATGAACCCAGGCACAGGTTTCAGAGGAAAATATGTACCTGTGTCCAGACAGCTTTATCCAGAATAGAAATTCTGTCCCTAGGGAGAGCAAAACGTGTGAACAGCCCTGTTTGATGCAATACTCCAAACCATAATTACTATTATTGTTTAATTATGCATATTTTGATACCTTGCAGCTGATCCTGAGCCCCTGACTCAGATAGTTGGTTCTCTGGCCATGTTCCCCGCTTGCAGAGGGAAGTTCTCTACTGGGGGCTGAACTAAAACATTTTGCTCATTTTCAGTGTTAGTTTTCCTCATTGCAAACTTTAAAAAAAAACTTTTCTCAACCTCCTTGAAATGTTTAGTTGCGTTTCTCTAAAGTTGGCACTTACTGTAACATGGGAGTCATTTGACGTCAGCTGGTGATTCGGGACTCACAAGGGGGTTGTGTCCCCTGAGCTCCGATAGATCGGCCTAATTGTCCTCCTGTCGGAGGTAATGCAAGGTGATAGGAAAGTTCTAACTGCCTATTCACATCCACGAACCATCAATTTCAGGTTGCAGCCTTCAACGTGTGAATCAGGCATTTATGCTTCCAGCTGGCCCCACACCCAATTGCAATTTTCCTCCATTAGCCATGATACAACCCACTGAATGATGCGAGGTCAGATTGCCTATGCCTCCTCTCTCCTCGCAACACGCCCCCCCTCCCCAGCTGTCTTCAGGTTTGCCCTTCAAGAGAACCATTAGGGAAAGATGCAAGCGGGTTCACTGGAAAGATCAGGCCTGCCAGGTGAATGGCAAAAAACCTTGGGAGCTCCTGTTCTCAAGGCTGTTTATGCACGAACTTGGCAGCAGGCCAGCAGCGGAATGAGGCGAGCCTCGAAAATGATTCAGAATGCAATTAAAACTCATCCTTTCGAGTGGCTACATTTCTGACCGCAAACACACCTCCAGCATCTTTTCACAGGCTTCCTTCATGCCCTGTGTGGACATATCGCACCTGCTCAAGCCAAGTGACCTACCAGGAGGGAATGGGAGAGCTGGCCCGCTTGATTGATCTTGAGCCTGGGTAAGTCAAATGTATGTTTGAATCACCATGCCAGTGCACATACGATAGTCTCATTTATTTTGTACACTCTGTTCTGTCTTATATGGAGTCAGGCCGCTGGTCTATCTAGCCCAGCATTGTTTCCACAGAATTGCAGTGACTCTATCAGTCTTTCTGTGCCCTACTTGCAGATACCAGGGATTGAACGTGGGACCTCCACGTCAACCGTGCTATACCACAACCCTCGCCCCTAAAGGAGTTTCTCAGAGCCACATGCAACACTAAACCCCACCCATGTGCAGCTACCAGGGCAAAAGTCATTGCTTGGACGGAGCTGAAGGAGGCTGCTTTACTAGATCCAAGGATCACGAAGTCAGATCTTTCCTTATGCTTTGGAAAGGCCATAGCTCAGTACATATGCTTCTTTAGACACAGAAGGTCCCAGGTTGAATCAATAGTGTCTCAAGAGCCGGAAAAGATTTTTTTAAAAACACAGAAACCTGTTGTTGCTTGGCTAGCTCATGGCATTCGTGGCAAAACATTTAAACCAGGTCTGCACACACTATGACCCGCCGTCTTAGCCAAATGCAGCAACCAGCAATGAATGATGACAGCCCACCAGGAGGTCAGCAAACCTGCTGGTTTTGCTTCCTGGCTGTCCCTCCTTCTTGGACATCTTGTTGCCTATCGCCCCCCCCCCCCCAAACAGGGAACCTTTTCTCAATCATCCAGCACCCAAGGGAACTCTTGTGTTTTTGCCAGGTATGTTTCTGCAATGCAGAGGATTCTGGGAAATGTGATGGGCTCTGGAGGAGGAAATGTTGTGTGTTGGTTATTGGCACTCCTGAAAAGAACCTTTTACAGTCGGAGGCATACTTAAGGCACTGAGTTCATGGCAGGGTTGAGATTTGAACTAGGGATTCTTCTCACTCAAGTCTTAGCAACGGCACCAAGCCAGCTATCTGAGCACATGCACGATGGCCCTGGAAGAGGGGGAAATCCCTCCCATTTGCTGTTGCAGCAAAAGTGCCCCCTCCCCCGTCAGGATGGTCACATTTTTAACACTTCCTACATTCGAAAATAACAACCCCAAGAACTGGGGCTAGGCACGAACCTTTCTCCCTGATGTGTGAGGCCATGACCTGAAACACATGATGCCACAGCCATGCTGAAGCTGAGCAGGTCTGGAATTGTGCACGGCTTGGATGCCAGGCGCCTGGGAAGCCCCTGAAAAGGAAGGTCTGCAGTTCTGTTTTCACCCCTGGTATCCCAATCGTCATTGCAGGCCTGTGTGTATTCCTAGCAAGATCAACACACCAAATAGGTGTAGCAGTTGGCAGTGGCGTTGCTGACGGGGAGCAAGGGTGGGGTGTCGCATTTCGGGTCATCGCCACGCCCCCGTGTCGCTACGTTGCTCCCGGAAAGGCTTCATTTGGAGCCTTACAGGGATGAGGGCAGGTGGGAGGGCACATTTCCCGGCCTGAAATCGACCGGAATGACTGCCACAGCCATTGTGGCCGCAGCTGTGAAAGCAGCAGCCGCAGTCGCTCCTCACAAGGAGACTGCGGGCAGCAGCCAGGGCCCTGCATCCCTCCCCGGTCCCACCTTCGCTACACAACTGGCCACTGGTACAGGATTTAGCATTCTGAGAAAATTACCTTAAATAAGTTTCTAGTCCTCAGGACTTTGTCTGACAAAAATATCTAAAACTAGAGGATTGCTGAGCAGGAGCTGAGGAGGGGGGATTAATCATAACAATACAGTACAGTATTTAGGGGCTGAGTATTCCTTATCCAGACTGCCTGGGACGGGACGTTGTCTGGATTTTGGAATATTTGCATAAATATAATGAGATATTTTGAGCATGGGACCCTAGTCTAAACACGAAATTCATTTATGTCTCATATACACCTTATACACATAGCTTGAATGTTATACAATATTTTTTAATAATTTTGTGCCCCAGCAAGCCTTGCGCTTCACTGCAGACGGAGACAGCAGCCATGAAATTAAAAGACGCTTACTCCTTGGAAGGAAAGCTATGGCAAACTTAGACAGCATAATAAAAAGCAGAGATATCACCATGCCAACAAAAGTTCGTATAGTCAGGGCGATGGTGTTCCCAGTAGCAATGTATGGTTGTGAGAGTTGGACCATAAGGAAGGCTGAACGCCGAAGAATAGATGCTTTCAAACTGTGGTGCTGGAGAAGACTCCCGAGAGTCCCTTGGACTGCTAGGAGATCAAATCAGTCAATCTTAAATGAAATCAACCCTGACTGTTCCCTGGAAGGACAGGTACTGAGGCTGAAACTCAAATATTTTGGCCACCTAATGCAAAGAGAGGACTCTCTGGAGAAGACTCTGATGCTGGGAAAGATTGAAGGCAAAAGGAGAAGGGGAAGGCAAAGGATGAGATGGTTAGACAGCATCACCGATGCAACGAACATGAAAATGTGCGAACTCAGGAAGATAGTGGAGGACAGGAAGGCCTGGCGGGATATGGTTCATGGGATCACGAAGGGTCGGACATGACTTAATGACTGAACAACAACAACAAGCCTTGCGCTATGCCAGCCAGGTGCTGGGGGAAATAAATTAAAGTCATAGCCCCCCCCCCCCAATTTATTGTCTGGATTTCGGAATAGTCTGGATTTCGGATGTCCGGATAAGGGGTAACCAACCTGTATTTATACAACACTACCAGAAATAATAAGCAATTTTTTTTAATTTGTTCAGACTGCAGAATACGGTTCTAGCACTGAATGTGGGTTACTGGAGCTCAGAATATGAGTTATGACCCATGTTGTATGGAGCCCTCGGTATTAGGGGTGGTGAGACCAAAAATTGGATGATGGCGGTGATTTATCCTGCTCTAAGGATTTACAGATGGAGAAGCTCTATACAATCAGTAAAAACAAGACCTGGAGCTGACTGTGGCTCAGATCATGAGCTTCTTATTGCAAAATTCAGACTTAAACTGAAGAATGTAGGGAACACCACTAGACCAGTCAGATATGACCTAAACCATATCCCTTATGAGTATACAGTGGAGGTGAAGAATAGATTTAGGGCATTAGACCTGGTAGACAGAGTGCCTGAAGAACTATGGACGGAAGTTCGTAACATTGTACAGGAGGCAGCAACTAAAACCATCCCAAAGAAAAAGAAATGCAAGAAAGCAAAGTGGCTGTCAGATGAGGCTTTACAAATAGCTGTGGAAAGAAGGAATGCAAAAAGCAAGGGTGAAAGGGAAAGATATAAACAACTGAATGCAGATTTCCAGAGAATAGCAAGGAGAGATAAGAAGGCCTTCTTAAATGAACAATGCAAGGAAATCGAGGAAAACAACAGAATGGGGAGGACTAGAGATCTCTTCAAGAAAATTGGAGATATCAAGGGAACGTTTTGTGCAAAGGTGGGCATGATAAAGGACAAAAAAGGCAAGGACCTAACAGAAGCAGACGAGATTAAGAAGAGATGGCAAGAATACACAGAAGAACTATACAAGAAAGATCTTAATGTTCCTGATGACCACGCTGGTGTGGTCACTGACCCAGAGCCGGACATCCTAGAGAGTGAAGTCAAGTGGGCCTTAGGTAGCATTACTAACAACAAAGCTAGTGGAGATGATAATATCCCAGCTGAGCTACTTAAAATCCTAAATGATGATGCTGTGAAAGTGCTGCACTCAATATGCCAACAAATTTGGAAAACTCAGCAGTGGCCAAAGGATTGGAAAAGGTCAGTTTACGTTCCAATTCCAAAGAAGGGCAGTGCCAAAGAGTGTTCAAACTACCGTACAATTGCACTCATTTCACATGCTAGCAAGGTTATGCTCAAAATCCTACAAGCTAGGCTTCAGCAGTACGTGGACCGAGAACTACCGGACGTACAAGCTGGGTTTCGAAGAGGCAGAGGAACTAGAGATCAAATTGCCAACATGCGGTGGATCATGGAGAAAGCACGAGAGTTCCAAAAAAACACCTACTTCTGCTTCATTGACTACGCAAAAGCCTTTGATTGTGTGGATCACAACAAACTGTGGCAAATTCTTAAAGAGATGGGGGTACCAGACCACCTTACCTGTCTCCTGAGAAACCTATATGCGGGTCAAGAAGCAACAGTTCGAACCGGCCATGGAACAACTGATTGGTTCCAAATTGGGAAGGGAGTACGGCAAGGCTGTATATTGTCACCCTGCTTATTTAACTTATATGCAGAGTACATTATGAGAAATGCAGGGCTGAATGAATCACAAGCCGGAATCAAGATTGCCGGGAGAAATATCAACAACCTCAGATATGCAGACGATACCACCCTAATGGCAGAAAGTGAAGAAGAACTAAAGAGCCTCTTGATGAGAGTGAAAGAGGAGAGTGCAAAAGTTGGCTTGAAACTCAACATTAATAAAACTAAGATCATGGCATCGGGTCCCATCAATTCCTGGCAAATAGAAGGGGCAGAAATGGAAGCAGTAACAGATTTTACTTTTCTGGGTTCCAAGATCACTGCAGACGGAGACAGCAGCCATGAAATTAAAAGACGCTTACTCCTTGGAAGGAAAGCTATGGCAAACTTAGACAGCATAATAAAAAGCAGAGATATCACCATGCCAACAAAAGTTCGTATAGTCAGGGCGATGGTGTTCCCAGTAGCAATGTATGGTTGCGAGAGTTGGACCATAAGGAAGGCTGAGCGCCGAAGAATAGATGCTTTTGAACTGTGGTGCTGGAGAAGACTCCTGAGAGTCCCTTGGACTGCTAGGAGATCAAATCAGTCAATTCTAAATGAAATCAAGCCTGACTGTTCCCTGGAAGGACAGGTACTAAGGCTGAAACTGAAATATTTTGGCCACCTAATGCGAAGAGAGGAGTCTCTGGAGAAGACTCTGATGCTGGGAAAGATTGAAGGCAAAAGGAGAAGGGGAAGGCCAAGGATGAGATGGTTAGACAGCATCACCGATGCAACAAACATGAAAATGAGCAAACTCAGGAAGATAGTGGAGGACAGGAAGGCCTGGCGGGATATGGTTCATGGGATCACGAAGGGTCGGACACGACTTAACGACTGAACAACAACAACAACAACAAGGATTTACAGATCTGCCTGAAAAATGTTTACCAAGGAAATGAAATCAAAGTTGGTCTCTTTTTTAAAGTGATATTTATAAGAATTAGAAAACCACCAATTAAAATAGGGAATTGTCAGAATGGCCCTCCGCTAATACCATCTTTGCAATAATTATCTCGGCAGAACCTCAGATGTTGTATTATTTTCCATTGGATTTACAATTAATCTTGTAGAAACAATAAATCCTCTTGGAGTGAGGGGATGGTAGTATTATTAAATGCTCAGCTCTTGAAAGTTCGGAGCAATTGTTAACTAATTAGCTCAGAGGCATTCTTGCAAAAAAAAAAACCACATGAAAGTGAGGAAGCTGGTTCTAGGTGTAAAGACAGCTTAGTAACTGGTGCAGGTCCCCCAAGGAGGACAGTGCCAATTGAACCCCAGTTGCCAATGCAGAAGCAGGAGAGGAAGTTGAACGTGGCAATAGGCGCTGCTGGAATGCCCCTTTGGGGGACGGATAGTGCCCTGGGTGACCCCACCCTGCACTTATTCTGTAGTCAGATGGCCACTAAACAGTTAAACTGTAGACTTTCTGTGATGGGATGGTCTCCACCCTTTGACCATTCTTTCTTGTTCTTTTTAGTTGACAGCAAAGTGGTGTTCTGCTTCTGCCCCACAATAAACGAACATGCTTGTTTGACTGCAAAAACAGTGAGCACGTTATTTCTTCTGGAGCACAGACTGAGCCCTATACAAAACAGTCCCTTAAAATGCTGCTAGTTGCCTATCAGGTGTAGAATCAAATGGTATATCCAGACCTTGCTTCAGTAGTTCCGTGTGCTGTTTTACTAGACCAGATATGTTGCAACTAGGTCCAAGGGCATGGTCTGAAAGCAAACGACGCAGCCCCCTTACTGAAGCAAAGCAATTCTTGCTCTGATCAGTGTCTGAGTGGGTGACTCCCTGGGAAACCTGTATCTGCCACCTGGAGCTCCATCACAGAAGAAGGGAGGTTATAAATGTAATAAATAAATAGCCTAAGCCTGTAACTGAAAGAATTGCATACAATTCCCCTGTTCATCCCTGTCCCTTTTCCGTGTATTGAATTATGTCTACGGATGGCATCTCTTTCTACAAAGGGTGACCCATTGGAGAAAGTGCCTGTATTTGGAGGAAACATTTTAGCGCTTTCAGTTACATGGTAAAATGTCATCTGGGGTTGTGGGTCCTTACTGTCCTGAAAGTAACAGCAAACAAAGGGAAAAGGCAAGTTGTGAGTTTTATCAAGGCCCCACGCAATTGTGATTGGTGAGACTTTTATGGAAGGGGCACTACCACTAAACCTGACCCAAAATGATGTATTCATTTTCTTTCATTTCTATGCTCACCTTTCCACAAAACCATCTTCAACAGTATCCAACAATCAAGCAGAAAAACAAATAAGGAATGCTCAGTTTAAAAGAACATTATATAATTAAACAGCAAATATAAGAACACATATAACAGTGCGATCCTGTGTATCTTTGAGTGGTAGAGTGTGTGCTCCGCCGCACAAAGGCGTCACAAACATGCCACAAAGCGCGTCTGTGACTCCCAGCAAGTAAGGGCCGCAAGGGCAAAGGCCAGCAGCCCTTACTCCGCTGTGGGACCATCCTTGCACCTGCCAGACCAGGCAAGCCCTGTACCAGCCAGTGCAGGGGCAGAGGGAGGGCAGCCATTGGCCGCACCGAATGAGGGGAGGGCGGGGATATCGGCAACGAGCTCTGCCGATATCGATAGTCGAGTAGGCCCATAGGTAGGCTTGCCATCCATCCCAGAATTTCCGGGACCGTACTATAATCCAGGCTCGGGTCCCAGAACGGTCCCGGAACAGTCTCGGAATGTTCCGAACTGGTTGGCAAGCCTCCGCAACCGCCATTTTTAAAATGTAGAAACTTACCCAGGCGCCGGCATCTTGGATCGCGAAATCTCATGCCCTCACGAGATTTGGGCGCTGACATGTTGGATCTCGCGAGATTTCATGATCCAATATGCCGGCACCCGGGTATGTTTCTACATTTAAAAAATGGCGGCGGCAGAGGCTGCGGGGACACGACGGCAAGGCAAGGCAAGACAGGCAAGGTACAGCGGCAGCAAGGCGGGCAAGGTGTGGCGGCACGGCACGGCGGGCATGGCACGGTGGGCAAGGCAAGGCAAGGCATGGCACGGCGGGCAAGGCAAGGAGAGCAACAATGGCGGCAATGGTGGTGACGACGACAGGCGGTGGCAATGGCGGCGGAGGAGGAGGAAGGGCACAACGAGGGACAGGCAAGTAAGCCTATTTAATTAATTAATTTTGGGTAACAAATAAATAAATAAGATGTCCCCTTCCATCGAAGTGCACCTGGGCTGCCCCAGGGCAGCCTCGATCCTGGATAGGATGCGGTGGCCGGCCCTTTAGGTCGGACGCCACATCTTGCACATCTGTCCGATACCTTAAAAAAGCCAATAGTTAAAAATTAAATGCAGAACAGAAACATTTTGACAAAGTAATCACTTACTGTAGTTGTTTTTGACCAGTGTGCCTCGAACCCCATATGTGTCAAAACCACTTGACAAATTCAATTTCTCATTTCTATTTCCAAATTTTGATCAGAGTGTTTTTGTAGATGATCCAGCTGTCTGTCTGAATTTGGTGAGTTCCAGCTGCACATTAATTCAGTACTCTCAACACCTAACTTTAAATAAAATCACCAACGTTATAGGTTTTGTTGTCTATGCTGGTTAAAACCATTGTTCTCGCAGAGACATTTTTCTCTGTGCCTGAATACACTAAAATATGGTGAAAATAAAGATGGTTTGGGGTCAAAGGGCTAAAGCTATCATAGGACTACAGATGGTTCGCTGCAGAAAAGTATTTGAAAATGTAAGAATGTAGATATTATGAGAGTACATAATGCTCATTTGCATAATTGTGGCGTAAACCGAATCATCAAAAAAGTTGGCAGATTTCAGAATGATTGGAACATGGTTCAGGCTGCTCAGTCAGACCCACTGACTCTCATAAGATGTAGTTCTTCTGAGTAGACACACCATGGACAGTATTGCACAAAGGTAGAGAATCACAATATTTTACCCAAATGTTCGTTTTTTGCATCAATAATAACCAATCACCAACAAATCTTTTCATATATTATTAATTTGTTTGTTTGTACAGGTGTTCAAAGCACTTTTAAATGATAAAAAGTATTACTACTATGAATATTATTTTTTTCTCAGCATAAACTAATCTTTGTTTAGAGGTAGATTTTGTTCATGCGAAATTGATATGGAGCAGGATAATCCCTTTATGCCCAGCTCATGGAGCTGGATGCAGAAGAGCCCCATTGGGGATTCCTTTTTAGTCATCTATTACGATATAATAATAATAATAATAATAATAATAATAATAATAATAATAATAATAATAATAATGGTGTGTCCCCCTTAACGAGGGGGGTGTCCCCCGAACCCCATCGTTAAGGGGGACTGACATTAACCGTATTTGCACAGTACATGCCTCTCCAGAGACCTGTTTGGGGTCACGTGCCCATCTGGAGGACCATTCCTGGACTCTGAGGGCCTCGGAATGGCCCACAGAGGCCTCCATGAGGCACTTCCAGTTTGCTTCTGAAAAGAGGCCCTCAGAGGCCCAGAGAGGCCAGGAACAGGCCTCAGGACCAGTGTGTGACCCCAAACGGGCCTCTGGAGAGGCCTCACGTTGAAAGGGAAGGGAAGCAAACCAACAACATTCCACCTAGGGACCTCCGTCGTATATCTGGGGGGTCGCTAGGCAGTATGTCGTTCAGCAGGGAACACCTGCTAAAGGGGCAGCCACTGCATCCAAGTCAGGATGCGGGCCACGCTGGCGTGTCCGGGGCTCACCTCACGTTCGTCCCCTTCTCCCGGTGTAAGCCCCGGAAGCCCCAATTGGCCTCCTCAGATGCGCACCAGCTCTGGAGTTGGTGCACGTCCAGGGAGGCTGTGTAAGGCCGGCCTGGCCTGGGCTTGGGACGGGGATATGGCCCTTGTCCCAAGCCCAGTCGAACAATGCTCCCCTCCCCTGCCACCCCAGCCCACCCTCCCCCCAACTGGCATGGCTCTTACCTGCGGCGGCCAGCACAGGTCCAGGTAGGCCACAGTGTGAGCAGTGCCAGCGCCCCTTACTCCCAAGGAGTCAAAACTTGCCTTACAACACATTTACAACATCCTAGGCCGGCAAAGTTCTTGATCCACCAGCAGAACATTGCACTGGATTGCGCTGTTATTTATTACTACCATTCCAGCAGGGCAAGGCTCCAATAGGCTGCAATCCTAGTCACACTTACCCGGGAGTAAACCCCATTATTATTATTATTATTATTATTATTATTATTATTATTATTATTATTATTATTATTAACAGTATTTATATACCGCTTTTCAACAAAAGTTCACAAAGCGGTTTACAGACCGCAACCTCCTGGTTTTAGAAGTGGGTTTTCTCTGTGCCAGGTGCAAGGGAGTGGCAACTGGACACAGGTATCTTGTTGTCTTGTGTGCTCCCTGAGGCATCTGGTGGGGCCACTGTGTGACACAGGAAGCTGGACTAGATGGGCTTTTGGCCTGATCCAGCAGGGCTCTTCTTATGTTCTTATGTTCTTATGTTCAGACAAAAATCAAATGATTAACGGTAAATGGCTCCCTGTCCCAAAAGGACTCACATTCTAAAAAAGATGCAGAACACCACCAGCAAACAGCCACCAGCCACCACCAGCAAACAGCCACCAGAAAAGAGACTGTGCTGGGGTGAAAGGAGGGCAGTTACTCTCCCCCCTGCTAAATATAAGAGGAGCACCAATTAGTGCCTCTTGCCCAGTTAGCAGGGGTCAAATGCAGTAGCGTCGCTGGAGGTGGGGCAGAACACTAAGTTCCGCATCGCCCTGACCTCCGTTACTCACTAGCACAAGGCGGCCCCGCCCCCTCGTCTTCGGAGCCTGCGTGTTGCCTTTGCCCCGCTGAATGGCTCTGAAGGCGAGGTGGCGGGGCCACCTTGTGCCGGTGAGTAACGGAAGTCAGGGCAATGCAGAACTTAGCGTTCCGCCCCACCTCCAGCGACGCTACTGGTCAAATGACTAATGGGACTTACTTCTGAGTAGACATGCATAGGATCGGGCTCTCGGTGAATTCTGCAAAGAGAGGGAGGAGGCCTGGGGCTGATTCCCTCGCATTGCTCCGGTCAGGCGGCGTCTTCCACGCACACAGGTCTCACCGTGGCGGCTTCTCGAGCAGAGGCTGGGGGAAGCGTCTTCCCTGACACTTCAGTCCCGCTCTCGGGTTGGGTGCAAGGCGGGGTGATATCAGAAAAGGAAGGACAACTGTGAAAGTGTATTGAAGCGGAAAGGAAGCTCCATTTGGACGGGTGGGTGAGGCAGGGGAAGATTCTTTTAACAGTTTTAAACTTGCTAAAATAAAATACAGTAATCAATCTGTTGCTTTGCCTCTCTGGGTGGCTGAGCCAAACGCTTTCTCCCCTCTGACTACTAGCTGGGGAGACTTTCCTCCAAGAATAGAATCATGATCTATTTCTTGCTTGATTAATCATTAGGTTTGCAGTGTCGTGACAGGGAAGATGTTTATATTGTTTGTAATTCAGTGATGTTAGCAAAGGCCTGGGGAGGAATCACCGTTCATTCCTTAACTTTAGCTCCCTTCCACAAAACTATTGTGAAGGCCTGCATGGGTGTAGGCAAGGATGGATCCGGGTTCCTATGTTCTTAGGAAGTGAGAAAGATGGGATGAGGGGTAAGTGTTGTGTAAACTGGCAAGGACTCTGATAGATCACCAGATCATAGCAGTTGCTGTTTAGGACAATATTGCTTTAGTCCAAGCACTCCAGAAAGGCATCCCATATGTCATTATTTAAACTTGTAGAAAGCATTAGTTCTATGATTTCTGCTACACACATCCATCAATGTCAGGTGGCAATCAAGATTATGGAACATTGTGGAACCTCCTCCCCGCTCCATCTTCCCTGCTGATCCTTCGACAGACATGTCGCCCGAAATGTGCTATTACCTTGCATGTGTGTTTCCTGCGCAAGAATCCAGTAACTTTGCTTCTCTTCAGGGCTGCATACCAACAGAGGTGTAGGAAGCGATGGGGCGGGGGGGGTATGCCCCTGGGCAGCAGGTGGGAGGGGGCAGCTTACTGGCGGCAGGGGTCAGAAGATGGCGGCAGGGGACACGGAGAACATGGCGGGGCAGCAATCCAGGCAGCAGAGAACACAGCGGAGGCAGCAGAATGGCTCGGAGGAACCTGTGGCAGCATTCTGCTTCCTCCGTGCCACGTTTGGTGTGGTCCCCGCCCCCGAGGGACGTTTTAGTCTGGTTGATGTCACTCGGGGGCGGGGCTACTGATGACACGGGGGGGGCCAGCTTAGAGGCCACTACATACCAAGCAAGAAGCAGAAGGAAGCTGAACTTCCTTCCTGACGAGTGGACTTTTGGACTCCATCTCTGTGGAAAAATCATGTGAATCAGTTGTCTACTCTATTGTCAGCCCACAAGTGTTGCATCTGTGGGGTGCAGGGAAGGGAACATGATCACCTCGTCACTCTGCGGACTCTCCCCAGTCTAGTAATGTCTGACCTAGGACATGGAGTATGGACTTGGTGAAGATAGTTTTATTCTAAGCCACCCCGAGCCTTTAGGATACCATGGGGATACCAGCTGAAATTACTAATCCTGCTTAAGTGATTTATGGATCTCAGCCTTACAGGCGCAATCAACAACCCATACAAGCCACTATGTTTGCAAATAAAAGATTCCGTACTTCAGAATACAAAGTTTAATCAACATCAGAAACGACAGCAAACCGTCAATAGCTGCAATTTCTTGCCCACTTAAAAAGCATTATTCTAGGGTTATATTTTTTTTCATTTGTGTGTGCGTCTGTGTGTGTTTTAATTTTAGCTTTTAAGTGGGGCTATTGGAGGCGACCATGGACATGTTCCGATATGAGTTAATTAGAATTCTTGTATGGTTTTCTTCTGTTAATTATAGCCTAATTTGATTGCTTAATAGCTCTGCTTTTCGTAATGTTTAGCACCTGTTGTAAATTGCACAAGATAAATCGTCTTCCACCTTCTACCCTGTTTACCACCAACTTCTACCTTCTCTCTTTCATATCACAGAGAGACCTTCTCTATTCTCCTTTCTGCCCATTCAACAAAGAAATCTCTCCTTCACCATGGATCTCAGCCAAAAAAGGGAAGGTGATTTGCACTTACCTACCTTTTTGAAAACCCAGTGTGGTTTTTTTAAAATAAGAAAAATAACCAAGAACATTGCATAGACTCGAAAACCATGCCTGTGTCGACCCTGTATCATGCTGCCTTTCACTTGTGGGTCACCCATTTTCTATTTCACCTCTTCCCCACCCACCGTGTCTTTCTGGGAGATGGCGAGCAAAGAAAAGATAGCACCCCTGTTTTGTTTTGTTTTGAATTATGGTTATTCTTGCTCCTCTTTTGCCAGGATTATTAGACAGGAGAGGAAGCCTAGCGCCATTAATTGATTTCTCCCATACATTGTACTATGATACCATTTTTCAAGGCTGCGCATAATTGTATTCTTCCTGCCAGTGTGCGATGTGCTGTCCTTGTCATGTTGTCATTGAAGGCTGATCCCAACCTTCTGTAATTGGAGATGTTCTACTTTTGGACAAAGGTGTGGGGGGCAACTCAGGGGACTGGAGCTGACATTTACTTCATCAATTTATTTTTATTGTTCCTCCATTTATTGCAGCTGTAACGGCCCTTTAATAGTTATATCTCCTCCCTGTAGGGTATTCTGGTATTTGAAATTTTTTCTTAACTCATTTGTTCTCCTAAATAACAGTAAAGTGCATTTCAGGCTAACCTTTTTAGACTTCCCATCTCCTCTCCTCTCTCTGGTTTCTCGAAACAGTCGCGGCTTTAAACTTTTTACAGCACTGTCAGCCCGAAAGGCCAGTGCCGTCGGGTCTGTTTCGCCGCCGGAGGAACTGCCAAATCAGCGGGGGCTTCGGGAATTTCCAGTAGGGTGGCCCAAATCCATGAGGAAAGCTATCCTCATCATTCAAAGCTGCCCATCCTTTTAATTGGGGAGGGGAGGTAGAGCAAGGTGAAGAGGGAATACAATTAATACTGGCACCAAGACTCCTTTTTTACAATCTCCAGTCAAAGATAGGATCATCATTAAATCTTTATGACGCGTTGTATAAGTGACTTGTCGGACTCCCAGTCTGTGTCCTTCAGTAGTTCCCTTTACCAGAAGGAGCAAACAATCCAGAACTTCCTCACTCTGTTGCTACCTGTGGAAGTGAGTGCAGTCACGTCCACGGTGTCTGGGTAGTTTGTGTTGGCTGGTTCCAGCCCAAATGAATTGAGGCTGTAGCTTAGCAGTAGAACACGTGATTTGCAGGTAGCAGGTTCTTGGTTCAGTCCCTGACTCGGAAGAAGGCCATTTCGTATGTTCAGTAGTAGTGCACATTCCACACTCCTACTGATGTCACATGCAGGTGAGACAAATATTCTCACGTTTTCACTCTCGGTGCATCCAGCACCACACCAGTGTATACACTCCTCCATGAGTGTAAACGGACAATTTCTCCCACAACTTTTCTAGGGTGCGAAGCAAGGGTGGAGATTGATGTTACAAATCCAACAGCTGTAAAAAGTAACCAAGAAAAAGCAGATGTGTAGGGAAAGACTGTACTGTATTCTTTATTACTCAGTTGTCTAAAGATTTGTCTTTTTCCCCAAGGGATATAGATTTTACAGTTGTGAAATTAAACAATAACAGTGCAGCAATGCAACACACACACACACACACACACACACACACACACACACACACACTTTAAAATGAAAATTCTTTCTTTTTTAAAAAAAAATCCCGTTTTTTACATTTTACAAAAAATCTTAAAAAGTTAAATTCTTTAACAATCTATCGATGAAAAAACGATTTCAAAGTTTCATGGCCAGCAATGATTATAGATTGTCCTGAACTTAACGGGTTAAAAGCCATGACAAAAAGAAACTGTTATGATAGCAAAAAATAAACAACTACACATTAAAACACACAGTACTTTGCATTTATAATTAAAAATCATAATCTAAAATGCGGCGTTTCGCTTGAATTTTACCAAGCATTTTCAAGCATGCCCTCATGTAGCAGGGGGGATGTTAACTGAAAAAACCGTCTGCTCGCTACATAAAGACGGAACAAGCCTCGTATTCAACCAATTGAGTAGTTAACCTGGTATGTGGGGAGGAAATGGAAGACATCCGCTAACCTCGGAAAGCCTGCCTAGACAGCTGGGGGCAATAGCAATCATGCACACGACGGCCTAACTTTGTTTGCAACTGACCGCAGCCTAAAAAAACAACGGAGCACACATTCCTCATATAACAACGCACCAACGCGCCCTGTTTCCAAAGACACAACAGCTCCTGTAATCGATGGCAGTGTATGGAAGGCGGCTGAGACCAAAAGATTTCCTCTTCCTCTCTGTCCCCCTTTTCCAATCCAGGGAGTGGAAGGAGAAGGAGGAGCACTAGCGTCACTACAGGGGGGGGCGGAGCTGTAAGTGCTGCTGAAATCCGAGCCTCCCTTACACAGACGAACGAAGCGGCCCCGCCCCCTCACCCTCGGAGCCGGTCAGGGAAGCGAAAACAACAGGCAGGGAGTCTCCTGCCTGTTGTTTTCGCTTCCCTGACCGGCTCCAAGGGTGAGGGGGGCGGGGCCGCTTCGTTCGTCTGTGTAAGGGAGGCTCGGATTTCAGCAGCACTTACAGCTCCGCCCCCCCTGTAGTGACGCTAGTGAGGAGGAGCAGTTGTTTATTAATATCTATGTTATAGATTGCTATGTTTATTTGTATGTTTATTGAGGGGAGTTTTAACCTCTCTTTTTTCCCTTTTCTCCTTTTTTCTTTTATTTCATTTTTGTTATTGTTATTGTTTTGACATTTTACTTTTCACAATAAAGGGGGGAAGTTGGAGGGCAGAGATAGGCACCCCTTCCCCACCAGCCCGCTGCCTGAGGGCACCACTTCTGTTGGCCTCATGGATGGGCTGGCGCTGAGAGAAGGGGTAGCCAAGACTGCAGTAGTGTCACTGGAGGTGGGGCGGAATGCTAAGTTCCGCATCGCCCTGACCTCCATTACTCACCAGCACGAGGCGGCCCCGCCCCCTAGCCTTTGGAGCCATTCAGGGAGACTCCCTGCGCGTTGCCTTCGCTCCACTGAATGGCTCCAAAGGCGAAGGGGTGGGGCCGCCTCGTGCCGGTGAGTAATGGAGGTCAGGGCGATGCGGAACTTATCGTTCCGTCCCACCTCCGACGCTACTGCAAGACTGGATGGTGTTGCTAGGTCAGCAGCACCTAGCATGGGCCCCAACAGTAAAAATTCAGGCTCCCCCCCAGTCCCCCCTTAAAGTGTGATGCTGAGTTTGAGGGATTTTGCCTCTTTCCCAGGATATCCATGAGAATGAGTTTAACAGCCCAATCCTATCGGGGAAAAAACCCTGCTGATGCAGCCATGCCAACGGAGTGCGCACTGCATCTTATGGTGGGGTGGTCATCATGGAGGTCTTCTCAGGGAAGGGAACATTCGTTCTCTTACCCTGCAGAAAACCTCCGCTATCCCAATGGCTCTCCTCAGTGCTGAACCAGCCATTTTGCTGGGGAGGGAAGGGGAGAGGGACGGAGCACAAGATGCTAGCACACACAAGTGTCCCTGGTAACCACATTTCTGAGCAAACATCGGGCAAATACTTGGAAGGTTTGTCAAGTTTGGCATCTCTGGATCACAGTTTTTTTCTTCTCTCATTTTTTAATGACCTTCTTCTTTTGTGCCATTTTAAAAAAATCTATAATATAGCAAAGATGTCCCTCGGTGGGGCTGAAACTGAGCCTGGCTGGAACTTCTTCTAAAGTACCTCTCAGTAGGGCTGCCGCCAAACTCCCCTTTGATTACCATGTGATTAGTTTGTTCAAGTGATGGCTTTTCTTCCCGGAGACACTCATTGTGTCTCCTGCCTCCCTTCGCAGTTCTTAGGAATTCAAATGAGCCGTTTTATTTCTTCCTACAAGCAGAGAGACATCCCCCCACACGCACACACGCACACACACACACACACACACACACACACACAAAACAGCCACACCCTTCTGCTTTTGCATTTAATGCATCTCATAAAACATGTGGGATTGTTTTTTCTCCCCCATCCCGCTCTCCATCCCCTCCTTCTCTCCTTTCCGTGGGTCACAACTACCGGAGGGTTTTATGTTATGTCTGACATTGTTTGTTGTGCCTCCCACAAGACTCTAAATGCTTCCAAAGATTGAAAGACAGTGGCATAAATGTCAGGGAAATGTCCCTGCAGTGTCAGATCTAATTAGGCTCTGGTGCTCATGGGACAAACATGGTCACCATAGAACTCCGAGCTCCCCTCCTCCCCGCCTCAATCAACTCATCCCCCTAAAGACTGGCAAAGAGGAGACCCCATTAATACTACATGGACCTTACTAAACTAGCTCAGCTCACATTCCAGGGGTGGATTAACCGTCACATTAAGCATACTTAGGATAATGTTTCCTAAACTTCTGATTGCCACTAAACTTTTCCGGGTGCTGAAGACCAGAAGGGATTGTGAAGAGCTCCAGAAGGATCTCTCCAAACTGGGAAAATGGGCAGCAAAATGGCAGATGCACTTCAATGTAAGTCAGTGTAAAGGGATGCACATTGGGGCAAGAAATCAAAACTTCACATACACGCTAATGGGTTCTGAGCTGTCTGTGATGGATCAGGAGAGAGATCTTGGGGTGCTGGTGGACAGGTCGATGAAAGTGTCGACCCAGTGTGCGGTGGCTGTGAAGAAGGCCAATTCCATGCTTGGGATCGACTGAGAATAAAATGGCCAGTATTATTATGCCATTGAACAAATTGATGGTAAGGCAGTACTGCGTCCAGTTCTAGTCGCCACATCTCAAAAAGGATATAATGGAACTGGGAAAGGTGCAGAAGAGAGCGACCAAAATGATTCGTGGGCTGGGTCACCTCCCTTATGAGGAAAGGCTACAACGTTTGGGGCTCTTCAGTCTAGAAAAAAGGCAGCTGAGGGGGGGCATGATTGTGCCAGGTGCAACGGAGTGACAACAGGAAACAGGTTATTTTGTTGGCTGTGTGCTCTCGGAGGCATCTGGTGGGGCCACTGTGAGATACAGGAAACTGGACTAGATGGGCCTTTGGCCTGATCCAGCAAGGCTCTTCTTATGTTCTTAGACATATAAAATTATGCAAGGGATGGATGGAGTGGATGGAGAGATTTCTTTCCCCTCTCACGCAACACTAGAACCAGGGGACATCCACTAAAATTGAGTGGTGGAGAGTTAGAACAGACAAAAGAATTTATTTACCCAGTGTTTAATTAATCTGTGGAAACTCCTTGCCGCAGAATGTGGTGACAGCATCTGACCTAGATGCCAACCTATCAACATGAATGCTCCTGGCCCTTTAAGGGTTTTCTAGGTGAGGGCATTTCAGCAGGTGCAGCTGCTTTAGCAGCACCATCAGCATTTGCAGCTGGCATGATTCTGTCCTACTCTTAAGAACGCATAGGCCTAATGGTGGAAGGTTGGCCACCCCTGCTTTAAAAGGAGGTTGGACAGACTCTTGGCGGAAATGTCCGTCACAGGTTACAAGCCATGATGATGGGTATATGTATCAGTATGCGGATGACACCCAGCTCTTTCTCTCCTTTCCACCTGACTCCAAGGGGGCGGTCGATGTCCTGAATCGTTGTCTGGAGGCAGTTGGGAGCTGGATGGGGGTGAACAAGCTGAAATTAAATCCTGATAAGACAGAGGTTCTTCTGGTCCAGAAGTCTACGACTCAGGTACTGGATCATCGTCCTGCTCTGAATGGGGTTGTACTCCCTCTGAAGGAGCAGGTCCGCAGCTTGGGGGTTCTCCTGGATGCGCAGCTGCTCCTGGATTCCCAGGTAGTGACTGTGGCCAGGGGGGCTTTTGCCCAGCTTCGGCTGGTGCGCCAGCTGCGACCATACTTGGATCGTGCAGACCTGGCCACAGTGACCCATGACCTAGTGACATCTAGATTAGATTACTGCAATGCGCTCTTCGTGGGGCTGCCTTTGAAGACTGTTCGGAAACTGCAACTAGTGCAGAATGTGGCGGCCCAGGTGGTTGCCGGGGCTTGTCGGTTCGACTCAGTCGGACCGTTGCTTCGGCAGCTACACTGGCTACCAGTTCGTTTCCGTAGCACAATTCAAAGTGCTTTTTGACTTTTAAAGCCCTTAACGGCTTGGGTCCAGGGTATTTGAGGGACCACCTCCTTCCTTATAATCCGACCCGTACTCTGAGGTCATCAGGGGGGGCCCTGTTGACCGTGCCGCCATTGGCGGAAGTGAGGGGGATGGCGGCGCGGAGTAGGGCCTTCTCGGCGGTGGCGCCCCAATTGTGGAATTCCCTCCCCTTGGAATTAAGAACGACTCCCTCTTTAGAGGCCTTTCGGCGGGGCCTTAAGACGTTTTATTCAGGACTGCTTTTAATGTCTGACATGGTGGGCTGACCTTTTAACAAATGGTTTTAATATATGTAAATGCTGGTGACCCACTGGGGTTGTTTATTTTTAATCTTAAGTGTTTTAATTAATTATTTTAATGTGTTTGTTTAATTTTTTAATGTGTTTATATGTATTTTAATATGTTGTAAGCCGCCTTGAGTGCCCTCAGGAGAAAGGCGGGCTACAAATTCCTTAAATAAATAAATAAATAAATAAATAAATATATGCAACCACCTAGTTTTAGTAGTAGGCTATCTCTTAATGCCAGATACAAGGGAATGGCAACCGGATACAGGTATCTTGTTGTCTTGTGTGCTCCCTGAGGCATCTTGTGGGCCACTGTGAGATATAGGAAGCTGGACTAGATGGGCCTTTGGCCTGATGCAGCAGGGCTTTTCTTACGTTTTTATTATGATAGCCAAATACACTTTGTCCAAATTAAAATGGGAGGTACATGTCACTCTTGTCCCTGAAAAGGCTTGCTTTAAGAATGCATGCATCAGTGCTCAATTTACAGGGGGGAAAGGTATGGATCTATAAATCCCCCTTCCCTGATATCCTTCAGTGTAGCCAAATCATGGTCTTCCATTGTAGCCTTCTAAAGTAGCTAGCTACATGCACCATCAAAAAGCACACACACCCTGACCCCCTGTAATTTGAGCACTGGCATAAAGATTATTTATTTATTATTTTAAAATTTTATACCCCGCCTTAAACCAAAAACCCCGCGAAGAGTGTTTCTTACTGTAACTAGTTACTCTAGACAGGAGCTTCACTCTCACCCATGGTGATCTGATCATTTAGTAATGACAACAGCCATTTATTACCAAGAATGTCCCGAGATAACACTGCACCCTGTGAATATGGATTAAAAATATGGCCACCATGAAGAGGCGGCTGTATGATGGAGTGCCTGTCTGGAGCAACTAATTACAGTCAGAAAAACATTTTCTTTTTTAAAAAAAATTAAAAAGAATTAAAAAGACAATGCAACAAAAATGAACAAACAATAAATGAAATCAATAAGAATGAGGATAAATATCAAATAAAATTAACATTATTATTATTAATAATAATAATCCAACTGGCTTTCAGACAAACAGATGCAGGAAGCCCTGCTTCTAGTCAACTTCTCTCGGTGCAAGCTTCGGCTGAGATGAATTATTCAAGGAACTAAGGAAAAACCAAAGTAGACTCTCCACTTGACATCTATTCACAAAGGGGCCTGCCCCTGGGGAACTTAGCTCACTCCATGTAAACGGATTGCACTACCAGGGAAGAAAACATAGCCAGAAGGTTTAAGTTTCTATAAATGGAAACTGCCATCCCAATGAGCTCCACAATGGTCAAGAGAGGGCTCCACAAAGTTGGGGGAGCAGGCTAAGACCAATGTACCTTGCCGCAGTGCTCCTGAGCTGGGCCAGCTGGAACAAGCTTACCCTACAGTGCAATCTTGAGCAACTATAGGCCAGCAGATCAAGCGCTCCGCCGGCCTAGGGTGCCGTAAATGTGCCATAAAGCACATTTTCAGCACCCGGGGAGTAAGCAGAGCCGGTGCAGAGGCCGGCACTGCTCACTCCGTGACCTACCTGAACCCACATCGGCCAACGCAAGTGAGTGCTATGCCGGTCAGTGCAGGGGGCATGTGGAGGGTGGGCAGGGCAGGCATGGGCGGCAAGGGAGGGGTGCAATTGGCCGGGCTGGGAGGGGGTGGGAATATCAGCGCTGAGATGCGCTGATATCCTGAACCCCGTTGCAGCCCGGGCCAGCCTTACACAGCCTCCCTGGATGTACACCAGCTCTGGAGCTGGCGTGCATCCAAGGAGGTCCACCATACTGTAGGCCCCTGGCCTGCTTACACCTGGGAAAGGTGACAAATGTCCCTTTCTCCCGAGGTACACCCGGATCTAGGCTTACCATATTTTGAGGTGCCCAAACTGGGAACCCCCCCCTACTTTTTTTTTCCCCCGCCAGAATATTTTTTTTTAATAGTTTTATTTTCTGGCCTTTTTGCTTCTGGTGGTTTTTTTTGTTTGTGTTTTGTGGGCTTCCCGTGCATCAGTGTGCCTGAAAACTTTCAATTAATTAATTAATTAACCCCCCTTTGCCCCCTTTCGCCCCCTTGCCTCCTTCCTGGTGGTGGTGGTGGTGCTGCTGCTGCTGCTCCTCATGCTGCTCCTTGTGGTGGTGGTGCTGCTGTTGCTGCCACTGCCCAATTCCTGGCTGCCTCCCACCACTGCCGCTTCAATGACAATCTCCTGTACGGCCATCTTGAATCTCACGATATCTCGTGAGATCCAAGATGGCGGCACCCCTCACGAGCTTTGGGCGCCACCATCTTGGATCTCGTGAGATTTCGTGAGATCCAAGATGGCCACACAGGAAAACTTTTACCTTTATTAAATTGTCGTTGAAGCGGCGGCGGCAGAGGAGCCGGAAAACCGGGACTGCCCTGGTTCAAGCCCAGCCCAAGGCAGTCCCGGTTTTTCTGGGACGGATGGTAAGCCTACCCAGGCCGCACCAGGACAAGCCAAAATGGGCCTAGGATACAGCGGTTGGCCCTTTAGGCCGGTCACGTATAGTTAGGCAGAATTGGGCTGCTAATCTCTTAGCGTGGGAGCCAGAGGCACCATTTTCCCTTTCAGCAGGTCAGGAGTTGGGGGCAGGGCACCCTATGGGCCAAACCCAGTATATTGGGCCTGCCAGGACCCAGACAGGTAAGTCGGACGGGGCGGGGAGTGCATAGAATGGAAAGGGGTGTGGGCAAAATGTGGAGGAGACAGGGACATGGGACAGATCAAGGCCGGGAAGGGGTGGTGTTGGCGGCAGCAGCAGCGCCACCGATATCCTATCCCAGTTCCCAGGCTCAATCCGCCTTCTCAGGTCCACTCAGATTTGCACCAGCAAAGTAGCTGGTGTAGATCCATCTGAGTAGAAACATGCAGGCGGTGGAGGCCCCAGGGCAAGGGGGTAACAAATGTTCCCTTACCCAGAGGAAAACTCTGGGGCCTGAAACTCCCCATGGGATGCAGTTTGCAACCTGTTGGCTCAGCTGTATCTGCGCCAGGGGAGTTGGGTTGGAATGGGCTGTTAGTTTCCTTTCAGTCAGGAAGCTCCCAGGATGTCGCATGTGTTCACCTGATCAAATGTGCTGCGCAAGGAAGGTGTGGCCACCCATGGAATTTTCCAAATTTGGTGATTGCTCTGACAAAAATGTGGCCTTCCTCTTACACATGTATACATCTCACACATCTCACATTCAAATAAAAAGAGAAATAAAGATACTGTTCTTGTCAGGCAACAAGGGGCAGCCTTATGAATACAGCTAATGCACCAAAACGATCTTCTGCCCTCCATACCACAACCGTGCACTGCAATGTACAACACAACCACATTGCTGCTGTGTATGGTCTTGCAGTTTTTACTTAATGAGCAACCCTAAATGCTCTTCAAAAACTCTGTTTTTCTGCACAGTAATCTGGAATATACCTGAGAACTGCCTTAAACTCTGCTGGTTTATGAGGTTATTTATTCAATTGATATCAGACATTCCTTTCCATATCTCAAAATAATTTGGTATTCTGCATATTACTCAAATTTCAATAATTTAAATTAAATTAAGTAATGAGCTAAAAAAAAATCTCTATGTTGACTGATAGCCTCAGTAATTAAAAATGCATTTTTACCTAGGTGTTGCCACACCCAAAATTGGAGTTGAAGGCTGTGCTGAGGGGAGGCTGATTATAAATCCTCTGACAGATATAATTACAGGAACTGCTTACTGTCTCCGAACTACTGTTTATTTCTGCAGCTGTTGACCCTACACAGAGGAACTAGACTACTTTCCCAATCCCACCATAATGCCATTTCTCTCCCCCACCCCCACCCCATGTACAAAAATTAAAGCCATCAGGCTCGGTCGGGTGCCAGGAAATGTGTACATTTTCATGAGCTGTTTTGCCAGAAGTCTGTGCTGTGTCTGAGACCAAACAGTTCCCCTTTGCAAGCTAAGGAATCCAACCAGGAAATCCCAGGCAGAGAGACCTCTGCTGCACTGACATAAACAATGGCTTTCATGTCGTGCCTTTTCACCCTTCATGTAACAAAAACCATTTACAGTGTATTCATATCATATGCATGTATGCTCAGAAGTAGGTTCCATGGAGTACAATGGGCCTTACCCCTAGGTAAGTATGTACAGAGGCAGTGGCGTCACTGCAGGGGGGCGGAGCTCTAAGTTCCGCTGCGATCGGAGAAGCGGCCCCGCCCCCTCGCCTTCGGAGCCTTTCAGGGAAGCGAAAGCAACGCGCAGGGAATCTCTTGCTCGTTGCTTTCGCTTCCCTGAAAGGCTCCGAAGGTGAGGGGGCGGGGTCAATTCGTTCCTCCGTGTAACGGAGGCTCCGATCGCAGGGGAACTTAGAGCTCCGCCCCCCTGCAGTGACGCCACTGTACAGAGGGCAGAATAATCCAGTCAGTGTTCATCCCCTTGCATTTCAACTGGAACGTTATAGCCTTGTTTTTGCAGCTTATCCAGGATGAGTGAATGTGTATACGGAGGGAACAGGCTGATGGCCAACAGGTCCCATCCTCGGTCAAGGAAGCTTCACTTGAATGTGTGCGTGATGGGTATGGGAATACACCTGTACATGCGTACATGATTTAGAACCCTGAAACAGCAGGATTTCCTGCGACGGGGAGAGAGGCCTAGAGCTGCAATGTTTTGCATGCATACACACCATGCAGACCTTCCAGAAAAAGCACATAAGCCCTACATGTTCATCAAACACGTAAAGGGAAAGCAAGAGCATAGTGGCCAGCCATGCCTCCCAGCACCAGTCATGTCCTTTCGGGGCACTTTTGGGGTGCACTTTTGGGGAGGGGGTACTCAGGGAGTATACGGGGCTTGGGTGGGATCAGGGGGTGCTTGGGGGATCCCGGGAGGGGGTACGCGGGTCCCCAAAGGTTGAGGGACCCTGGTCTAGTGGTTGAACTGCCGCCTTGCCTGAAGAACAACTAGGATGGGATCGGTTCGAGACAACCAGAAGCTGCCGACAAGCTGTAATATCTCAGCTGAAAAGCTGAGATAATAATAATAATAATAATAATAATAATAATAATAATAGCTACATCCCTCTATGGCTGTTGTTCACCCCTCCTTGTATGGCACCTGAGCAGGGCTTAAGTATGTGCTTAAATGTCTCCCTTTGAAATAACAGTGCTAAAATTTGGCTGCATTGTATGTTTATTTTTGTTGTGCACCGCTTTGGATATTAGAAAAGTGCTATAAAAACCAATAAATTGTACCTCTGCCAATGTGTTTATTTTCTTAGCAAAATATTCCTGATGTGGGTTTATTTTTACTCTGACATTTTTCCAAAGGCTCTAGCTGGTTTTCAGACTTTAAAAAACAAAATTACTCCCCTGGTCCCCACCCCACACACAATTTCAGCACTGGTAGGGACAGTGCTAGAATAGCTCCACTTTTGAATCCATGTTCTCATGTCCCCGGTTAACACATCCATGTAGAATAGGTCATTTGATCAATCTACACTTGATGACTGGCAGCTGAACTGTCTACAATCATAAGTCTTGTGTTTGAGATATTATTTTATCTAATAAAATTACAGAATTTTTATATTTAATATATTACATATGTATGGTACATATAACATAGATATAACATATACATAATATAAAAATCAGTTCATAAGTTCTAAAACCCTGAATATTACGTTACCATCCTAAATCATCTTTCCAGAATCTCAAACCAGTTGTTAACTCTCGATTGACTTTTCAGCACGGAAAAAAATATATCAGTCTATACCGTATTGACTACATATTATTTTTCTTCTATTCTCGTCAACGTAAATGAGGTACATACATTGAAAAACAAGCTACAATGGCACTTTCATGATTAAACAGCTGCTTCAAGAGCATGGTTTTCAGTGGGAAAACTGTGTGGGTAAAGGATTAAAGTTCTCCAACATTCATACTGTGGTCCCAATCCAAACTGTAGCCCCACATGGCCACTCCATGAAAGTAAAAGTAAGTTTCTAACTACACAGTTACACGTCTAACTTAATACAGTATATTGTTTTGGTCCAGAGATACACTAAGTCCCCACAATAAAGACATCCTCTTTTAAAAATCTGTAAACTACTGACAATTGCATCTTGGGGCAGTGAATTCCAGAAAATTTGGGTCTGATTGGGCCTCGCTGCCAGCGGAACATGGCAGTGACTGCTGCAAAAGCACCGTAAAGCACTTTCTGGCAGCGCGCTGAGTAGCATGCTGCCGGGACATCAGCAGGAAGGCCAGAGCCTTCCCGTGTGCATCGTCAACGCTCTCGCCGCCCACCGTAGCAGGTAAGACAGTGAGAGAGAAGGGAGGAGTTGGGGAGGGCGGAACGGGGGAGTGGAGGGGGCAAAACTGGACAGGCAGGGGAGCATAACGGGGGGGCTAGCGCTGAAATCGCTAGCTCAGGTCCGAGGTGACCCATTGTGGAGTGGGAGGCTTATGCAGGGGTAAGGGGATCTAAGTCCTCTTTCCCTACTGAAGCCTCCTGATCCGCCCTCCCGCTGGTTACAGAACACCCATTTTTGGTGCGGCTGCACCAGTGAGGGGGGGGGAGAATAGAATTGGGTTGATAAAGTGATATACAAATGTTAAGAGTGATTATTATAGAAGCACAAGGCTTAGTGTCCTTGCTTGCCGGCTTATCCACGCAATGGCTTCTGTCAGTCAATCCTGATTGCAAGGTTGAACTTTATTCCTTGTCCTCTGTTTTAAAAGATTAATTGTTTACATCAGAATTAATCTACTGCACTGTTGCAGAACTCCCTCATTCTCATTGGGGCAATAGGCACATGCCTTTTGGCTCAGAGATATAATAAGTCCCCAAGATATGTACCGTTTCCATTCCGGAGTTTTGTCCGGAAGTGGGAACATATGTTGAAACAGCCAGCTCTTGCCGGCCCTGAGCTTTCACACCTGCACAACAGTGCCACAATAGTGTGTCCAAGTAAATGCATGTGTATGAATGTGCTGCCAAGTATGGCTAATGTGCTGCCATGCATGCATGGCTGGCACCCTACCCCATTCAGCTCCATTGGGCACAGGTTGGACAGGCCTTTGAGTCTGTACGCGTACTTGGGACTTAGTTCCATTGAACTCAACTTCTGAGTTATATGTGTTTGAGTAAAGTCATGGATAGAAACCTGCCTTGTAAAAAAGGGAAAAAGAGGCCCATGTGACTGTCACTTTATATTTTCCTCTCTCCCTCCCCTTTGCTCTAACAGAACACATTTTTATTTTCAAGATTTTAAATTTCTGTATATGAAGAGTTATTCTTCTTTCTCTCTTCTGCTGCTTTGTATTTATTGTCTTGCTGTTTTAATGAGAACACAATCAATAGATGTTGAGAGGTGCTGGAGACGTGAAGGAACGGACCCTTCGCTGGGATCCAGATGCGGCAATGCAATATGAACCCACAAAAGTATTCAGGGATTTACAATAAAATATTAGCAGTGCACGTTCAAATAACTCTTTTAAAGTGTTAACGTCTCTTATTTTATACAAGCCCACCTCGGGGATATTTCAGGCCCCCGTCCCTGGAAATGTTCAGCTTTCATTTTAAAAAGTCCATCTCAAGACCAGTATCCGTGCCATAAAAGGCTACCTTGTATTTATGTTCTGGTGATTCTGCAATGATTGCCTGCCTGCCCCCCTCACCACAATCTTTTTGAACTCATGGTAAGAAAGGTCTGTGGATAATAAGTCTGGAAAGGAAAGAAACATGGACAAAAGACCAAGAAGATGATGCAACATTTCAGCCCATGGGGAGGAACCCAATGATCTTGGTAGCTTCACTTCTCTTTGCCTGGCAAAGAATGAGGCCCGTTTTTATTGTCAATTATTCTGTGTCTCTAATGTCAAAACATAATGTGTTTTTAAAGTGAGTGACCAGAAGAGAGAACATTTGCAAGCACAATGGACCAGGAGCAGCACCTCCCAGATCCCCCCTGCCCCCCCATTCTCCTCCAGTCTCAATTTGTGTGCAAGTGTATGTTAAGTGCTGTTGCAAAAAAAAAAAAAAACCACTGACATTTAATAAAGGATTGTATCCTGAGACCATTTTTCCAGACACACAGTGACCTTTCAAACCAGACTGGGGTGAGGTGTGTGTGTGTGTGTGTGTGTGTGTGTGTGTGTGTGTGTGTGTGTGTGTGTGTGTGTGTGTGTGTGTGTGTGGGGCGCTTGGACTTTCAACCGGCCAGTTCCTGCTGGGCTGCTCTGTTCGCCAGGGCAGATTTTCTTCTTCTTTTTTATATTATTATTGTGTCACAAGGGAGCGTTCTGTATGCAAAGCAGGCCTTGCTTCCAGACCTGAACCTTTGCAAATCAATTTGTCTGTGAAAAAGGCAGGCGAGTCCACTGGAGTGAAAGATGGTCGAGAGCGGGACAAACTAGACCTCTCTTTGTGACATCACAGAGTGGGATGCTTCTGATATGAATGCAAGAGGGAGCATTTGCAGTTGAGGATTGTTATCCATTTGCAAAGTCAAAAACACTCAGGGAAAATCTTTTAGGGCACTGAATAGGATTGTATTGTGAGCCTGGTCCAGGGCTTGCTTATTCAGAAGTCAGCCCTACTGAGTTCTGTGGGACTTACTTTCAAGTAAGTGTGCATAGGATTGCAGTGATAAGCACAGAATGCAACATTTGGCAGGAAAAATATAGTGGCTTTGAGGTAAACATACAGGCTGCAGTTTTTGAAATAAGATGTGTACATTTAAAGTGTTGAAAAGTGCTTCTAATACAGTTAGCCATACAACAATCTTTTAAGGCAGGTCAGTATTATCATCATCATGTTGTAGATATGAGAGACAATGACATACCAAAGGCCAAGATGTGATTGAAATGGGGAACTTCCCAGTAAAACCACTTTGCTTTACCCCAGTTTTCAAAATGTCAGTCAATTGTTAAGATGGCTGGTTTAGGTATATTGAAGTGAGACCTTTCTGACCATTGGCTCAACTGCTGGGGTGTTACGGAATGTTTATGAACATTACAACTGCTCATAAATGAACAGAGCTGGGGGCTCCTGGGGGCCGCTTTCCTCTTCATTCCCAGCAGGAGCTGGAGAACAGGCACAATAATCTTTGGGAAAGTACTCTCATCTGATCACTTCCCAAAGATCCAAGAAGCCAAGGTGGCAACAGTACCCAGTGGAACACATTTTCTAAAGGAGTCAGTATTCATTGTAAGTGCCCTAAAGGATTCTGAGTCTGGACACAGCCAGTGATGAGGTGAGTCTCCCTTGCCACCCCAAAGAGTTAAGTGACAAAAGGGCTGCAGGGAAGTGCCTAGCCTCTAAAAATAATCGCAGTTTCGTTTCCTGACATAATTCACTTGTGACAATACGCTGTTCAAAAATGACACAATAAAATGAAATTACGAAACAACACAGCAAACAATAATAACAGCCTGAAAAGTACCCAAAGCAACTGCATGCCTGCTGGGGGGAAAAGGGAGTGTATTTGCAAAGTATAAATACTGACATATATGAGGCGAGTGGATTGGTGTAGGGGTGTGGCACAAGATCCTGGTTGAAAGAAAAATGCCGGGGGGGGGACGACGACGACAAACGGTGGAGAGGAAGGTTCAGTGACCCTCACCTGCATGACCCCTTTTCCTCTGCAAAGCAGGCCTCCACCGTACTTTGGCCCAGACATGCTTTTAAAAAGATGGGTCTCCCACCACTGACCCTTAGGGCCAAAGAAGCAAGAAATGGGACAGGGTTGTGGGACAAGGAGGGGTGACTCTTCCTCTTGTACCATTTTATTGATTAGCATTGTATTTGTTCCGGAAGGAAAATAGAGCAACCTTCCTGAGGAAAAGGGGGTGATTTTGGTCAAGAAAATGGCATGAGGGAAAGGGTTAATCCCCTCACATACTGAGGTTCTGACCCAGACTCCATCCCATCCCAATAGCTACTCTTAAAAAAAAAAAATTAAGGAGGCAGAAATGCAATAACATATTTCTCATCTTGCCTGTTTTGTTCCAATAACCTGGAACAGGAACAGGGTTAGACCATGCACATTTACACTTTCTGTCGTTGGGTGCAGTTTGATTTTACAGGCACTGAATTCCGACAAGGTTTTCCTTTACATGAATATATTTCTTTTTAAATGCTATAACTTGTTCTGAACCTTTGGGAAAGAACAGGATAAAATCAAGATAAATAAATGGAGAGAAGGAGAAATAAAACATGGCTTTCAATGAATCTGCTTTTGTATTACGGCCCTTTTCCAGCTCTGAACCATCTCATTTACATGAGCAAAATAGCCCCTTTACATTGCTACAGTAGCCAAACCTTGAATTACAGCTTTGGGGGTCATTCTAAATCAGCACAGTAGGGGGGCACCCAGCCGCTTGTGTATTTACGACCGGGGTGGGGGGGGAGCGTCCAGCTTTTCTCTGTGTAGGGAAAGAAAAGGATTTGCCATGCAAAAACGTTGCCTTACATACATATCAGCTTTTCCTAAGGGTTAATGGTATTGATTTCCGACAGACAGAGCTCAACATTAATCAGCATCTCTCCCCAAAGCCAGGGAAGTACAAATATTGTGCTTCTCCAATTTTCAGATTTTCTGGAGACCAGGTCTTACAAACGATATGGATACTCTTTTGTGGAACAGTGGTGCCATGGAGAGTGCTCTTCAGAGACACGTGTGTGGTGACACACATGTGGCTCTCACTCCTGTGAAAGGACCTTTGACGGTTGGCTTGTGGCGCGTCACACTGTCAATCGGCACTTGAGAGGTTAACAGAAGAAACATGAGCCAGAAATAAATGAAATGAACTAATGCTGGTTTATTGAAGGGATTATATACCATAATAGGGGAGGGGGGAAGCAGCCTGGGCAGTAACCCAGTAGCAATAACGGCAATGGGCGATCACAGTCGTGCTGCTCTGTAGACTAGAGAAAGGGAAGACACCGAGCCTGTGGGGTTCTGGGCAATAGGACCCTGCCCCTATGACCCAGCACGTCTCCAGACTGTTGGATTTCCTGGGACTCCAAAGGGGTTGTTAGAGATAACAGTCTCTGGGTGGGTAGGAGAAGGATGCAAAAAACCTATTGATAGGTGTGAGAAACCGGGAATGACTGGCCAAGAAGTAGATGCATGGTTGCAACGTGGCTGTTATGAGGGAGGGGAGAGCAAGACAGATTAAGTCAAATAGAGGTTAAAAGAGAAGACGTCTCAGACTTAATTGACAAAATAAAGATCAATAAATCACCAGGCCCGGATGGCATCCACCCAAGAGTTCTGAGGGAACTCAAGAATGAAGTTGCGGACCTCTTGACCAAAATATGCAACTTGTCCCTTAAAACGGCCACTGTGCCAGAGGATTGGAGGATAGCTAATGTCACGCCAATCTTTAAAAAAGGAAGGAGGGGGGACCCGGGAAACGACAGGCCGGTCAGCCTAACATCTGTTCCAGGAAAGATGGTGGAAAGTCTCATTAAGGATAAAATCTTAAAATACATAGAAGAACAAGCTCTGCTGAGGGAGAGTCAGCATGGCTTCTGCAAGGGGAAGTCTTGCCTCACAAACCTGTTAGAATTTTTTTGAAAAGGTCAACAGGCATGTGGATGCGAGCGAACCCGTGGATATTATATATCTGGATTTTCAGAAGGCGTTTGACACGGTCCCTCATGAAAGGCTCCTGAGAAAACTCCACAGTCAGGGAATAAGAGGGCAGGTCCTCTTGTGGATTAGGAACTGGTTGAAGACCAGGAAACAGCGAGTGGGAGTCAATGGGCAATTTTCACAATGGCGAGAGGTGAAAAGAGGTGTGCCCCAAGGATCGGTCTTGGGACCGGTGCTTTTCAACTTATTCATAAATGACCTGGAGTTGGGGATAAGCAGCGAGGTGGCCAAGTTTGCAGATCATCCGCAAACTTGGCCACGTCGCTGCTTATCCCCAACTCCAGGTCATTTATGAATAAGTTGAAAAGCACCGGTCCCAAGACCGATCCTTGGGGCACACCGGATGACAATAAACTGTTCCAGGTGGTGAAGACCAGCAGGGATTGTGAAGAGCTCCAGAAGGATCTCTCCAAACTGGGAGAATGGGCAGCAAATTGGCAGATGCGCTTCAGTGTAAGTAAGTGCAAAGTGATGCACATTGGGGCAAGAAACCAAAATTTCACATATACGCTAATGGGTTCTGAGTTGTCTGTGATGGATCAAGAGAGAGATCTTGGGGTGCTAGTGGACAGGTCGATGAAAGTGTCGACCCAGTGTGCGGCGGCTGTGAAGAAGGCCAACTCCATGCTTGGGATCATTAAAAAAGGGATTGAGAATAAAACGGTCAATATCATTATGCCTTTGTACAAATCAATGGTAGGGCCACATCTGGAGTATTGTGTCCAGTTCTGGTCATCCCCCCCCCCCCAAAGGATATAGTTGAATTGAAAAAGGTGCAGAAAAGAGCGACCAGAATGATTCATGGGCTGGAGCACCTCCCTTACGAGGAAAGGCTACAGCGTTTGGGGCTTTTCAGTCTAGAAAAAAGGCGCCTGAGGGGGAACATTATTGAGACATATAAAATTATATATGAGATGGAGAGAGTGGATAGAGGGAAATTCTTCTCCCTCTCGCACAACACCAGAACCAGGGGACATGCACTAAAATTGAGTGGAGGGAGAGTTAGAACGAACAAAATAAAATATTTCTTTACCCAGCGTGTAATTCATCTGTGGAACTCCTTGCCACAGGATGTGGTGATGGCACCTGGCCTGGATGCCTTTAAAAGGGGTTTGGGCAGATTCATGGAGGAAAAGACCATCACAGGTTACAAGCCATAAGCAACCTCCTGGTTTTAGAAGTAGGTTTTCTCTGTGCCAGGTGCAAGGGAGTGACAACAGGAAATAGGTTATCTTGTTGTCTTGTGCTCCCTGAGGCATCTGGTGGGGCCACTGTGTGATACAGGAAGCTGGACTAGGTGGGCTTTTGGCCTGATCCAGCAGGGCTCTTCTTATGTTCTTATGTTCTTATGAAGGAAAATGCTGCAAAATAACACCACATTTTTGTGGCAGATGGAAAAGGGAAGAGGGAAGAGGGGCAGGGGGCAAGATATACCTGACCTCAGTCTGCTGAAAAGACTCCAGGTGAAGGTGGAGAACGGACGAACTCCAGGCACCAAGTCAAGGTCCTGCAGAGACTCGGTAGTAAATGTAGGTAGATCTGAAAAGGGGAGCAGCAGAAGGACCTCAGCCCAGGCAGGCACCAAGGTTCAAGGAAGCACTGCACCGTTCTGATGTGGAGCCATAGCCATAGGTCTGGTGCCAGAATCCCGGTGTTACTCTGGGCAGCTTTTTGATTTCAGCTCTGAGATGGGGACTGCACTGCAGATCTTAGAAGGGGAATTTTTCAAATATGTGGATGAAACCTGCCAGAGCAGCAGTTGGTCCACTGGATGGTGAGGGCAGAGGGAAAGAGGAGATAAAAGGGGATTGGAAGATTGCAGTTATTTGCATCTGTCTTCTCAGCAGAAGAGCTCAGGCAGATACGACTGCCTGAACAGCCCCTCCTGACCAAAGAATTAAGTCAAACAGAGGTTAAAAGAGAAGACATTTCAGAACGTTTTGACAAATTAAAGGTCAATAAGTAGAGGTGTTTGTTTTTGTTGAATACGAGAGGATTGCAGCCTAAGTCCTACTGAACACAATGGGCTTACTTCTGAGTAAAAGAAATAACACCATTTTCAAACACCTCTATCAACAAGTCACTGGGCCCAGATTGCATCCATCCGAGAGTTCTTAAGTAATTCAAGAATGAAGTTGCTGATCTTCTGACTACAACATGCAACTTATCCCTTAAAACAGCCACTGTGCCAAAGGACTGGACGATTGCTAATGTCTACCTTAGCTTTAAAAAAGGAGGGAGAGGAACCTGGAAAATTTCAGGCCAGTCAGCCTATAACATCTGTTCCAGGTAAGATGATGGAAAGTCTAATCAAGGATAAAATCTTGAAACATATAGAAGAACAAGCTTTGTGGAGGAAGAATCAGCATGACATCTGTAAGGTTAAGTCTTGCCTCACAAATCTTTCAGAATTCTTTGAAAAGGTCAACAGGTGTGTGGATGTGAGAGAACCTGTTGATATTATATATCTGGACTTTCAGAAGGCGTTTGACATGGTCCCTCATAAAAGGCTCCTGAGAAAACTCCACAGTTTGGAAATAAGAAGGCAGGTCCTCTTGTGGATTAGGAACTGGTTGAAGAACAGGAAACAGAATGGGTGTAAATGGGCAAGTTTCACAATGGAGAGAGATGAAAAGTGTTGTGCCCCAAGGATCGGTCTTGGGACCAGTGCTTTCCAACTTGTCCATAAATGACCTGGAGTTGGGGATAAGCAGTGAAGTGACCAAGTTTGTGGATGACACTAAACTGTTCCAGGTGGTAAAATCCAGAAGAGACTGTGAAGAGCTCCAGAAGGATCTCTCTAAACTGGAGGGCACGGGCAGCAAAAATGGCAGGTGCACTTCAACGTAAGTCAGTGTAAAGTGATGCACACTGGAGCAAAAAAAATCAAAATTTCACGTATATGCTGATGGGTTCTGAGCTGTCTATGATGGGTCAGGAGAGAGATCTTGGGGTGCTGGTGGACAGCAGCATGATGAAAGTGTTGACCCAGAGTGTGGTGGCTGTTAAGAATGCTGATTCCATGCTCAGAATTATTTTTTTAAAAAGGGATTGGTAATTCAATTGCCATGGTACAAATCAATGTTAAGGCCACATTTGGAGTACAGTATTGTGTCCAGATTGGTTGCCACATTTCAAAAAGGATATAGAACTGGAAAAGATGCAGAAGAGAGCAACCAAAATGATTAGTGGACTGGGGCACCTCCCTTACAAAGGCCACAACGTTTGGGGCTCTTCAGTCTAGAAAGAAGGTGTCTGAGGAGAGACATGATTGAGGCCCCAATCCTATTCTCCACCAAAAAGGTGGAGGAGCCAAAAAGGTGTGCACTGCATCCTATGGTGGGGGTCAGCTGAAGGCAACAGGGAGGTAAATAAAAATATATTTTACTTTCCTCTTTGTAAACCCCAGGACCACCTATGGGTCCCCTTGGTCATATGCAACTATTTTTGTGGCATATGCCAGAGGAGGGAAAGGGGGCAGGTAGGTTTTTGAATGAGGAGATAATATCTGGCGTGCGCATAGCTGCTGGATCCAGCCCTGTTGCCCGTGTGCACATCCGGTCGCTCCCATGCTATCAGGAACAGGCCACAGAACCTCCACTGGAGCAGGTAGGTTAGTGGCAGGGTTGGTTCGGGGGAGAATCATTGGTGGATTGTGGTGGGGAGCGGACTGGGACAGGGGCAGGAGGGAGTGGAAAGGATAGGGTCTCAGTGGCAGCCCCACATGCTGAGATTCTATCTCCCCTTCCCTCTCAGACTCGCCCTCAGGAGTATCCTCAGAATTACACCAGCTAAATAGCTGGCAAATGTCTGAGGAGACCCATTGGAGACCAGGCGGTGTATGGGGAGGTAAGAAAAGGTTTCACTTATCTCTCCTGGGCTGTCTGGTCCCCCCTCCAGCCCTTAGCATGCAGCACGCACTGTCGGCGGTGCTGCATGCTCTGTGCTAGAGGGGGATAGGATAGGGCCCTAAGTTCAGTTGAGGGAATATGAGGCTCCTTTTCAGTTTCCTATAACCAGAGTGGGGGTGTAGCTTCTCCCATGGGCCTTAAGAATTCCTCCTTTGCATAGTCCTGCGATCTATCCAAGTACTATGGACCTGGATTTGTCCACTGTACAGAACAAACGTATCACAGTAAGTCCAGCATCTGTTTGCCTCTCCATGCACACATAGGTATTTCATGCATTAGGTACAATATCGGAAAGGGGAGCCTGTGCGTTTACACCTATGGAGAGCCGCCCTAGGCCCATAAAGCTTTTCATGTATGTGCAGCATCATGTGTTGCACGCAATTGGCATTTGCTCTCACAGCGGTGCTACCTGCAGTCCTCTAATATGAGATGCCTGAGCCTCAGGCTTAGATGTGCTCTGCCACTGAGGCACAGCTCATATATAGTGTGGGGCACAGACCCACAACCCCGTCAATGGATTCCTGGCAAAAGCACTCTGAGCCTTTTCCTGGAATGGAGATGGAGTGAGGAGGGAAGGTCACCTGTGGATTTCTGCCAGTTCTGCAAGTGTTAAAGGCCCAGGAGCCCTGCCAAGACTGGAAAGGTGGCAACCCCGAGCTGAGGTTTGCAGCCAAATGGGACCAATTAATCATGCCATTGCAAGTTGTGTTATTCATACAGACTACTGTTTACTAGGAAGTAAGCATTCTGTTGAACAGGGTTTCTAAGCCCCTTATCTTAACAGATATTCGTCACAAAAACCTGCTATGGTAGGACAGTCAGGTGCTTAAGGAATTCAGAATGAGGTCTCCTTGAGCAGACATGTCACCTTCCAGGGAGCCCCAGCTTCCTTCTCCAGCAACTAGCTGGATCCATGACCAGCCTCATCTTGTCTGGTGAGCATCATAATCTGTTGGTCTTGATATGTCTTGGATTTCTGCAAGGAGAGGATCAGAAAGGCTCGCAACCTGTGTTCGGGGGGTGCTGGTTTACAGTGCTGGTTTCAAAAGACAGGATACCAAGCGGATGTCACACAATGTGCAGGCTTGTGAGTATCACCAGGCAGAATACAGAGGATTACAGATGCTCTGCATTTGTCCCATCATAGCTCCATTCTGGTAAGCAGCAAATAATTCGCTTCATTCTTGATGCAACCTTCACGTTTTCTGCTCTTCAACATATGCAGCCTGAGTCAGACCATTGGTCCATCTCATTCCATATTGACTACATTGACCGGCAGCAGCCCTCTTGGATCCATGGGGGGGGGGAGAGACGGGGTCTCTTTCCCAGCCCTCCCTAGAGATGCTGCCACGGACTGAACCTATTTCCCTTTGCAGGCAACATATGTCCACCCTCTAACTTTGACCCAGCAGCTGAACTCTTCAGTGACCCAAGACAGCATTCACAGTGAAATGTCCCCTTCTTATGCCCTTAGCAGTCCCAGGATCCATAGTCCCAGGAACCAGGGTCCATATCCAAACTTTACTCACATGACATTGCTGTAGGAACTGGCGTCGCTGCAGGGGGGGGGCAGATCTCTATGTTCCACCACGGTCCGACCCTCCGTTAAGGCTGAAGCACACCGGCCGCGTTCTGCGTGCGGCATGTGCTGCGTGAGAAACGCAGCCAAAGTTGAGAATTCTCCAAGGGAAGCGTCAAACGCAAACTGACCTCTCTGCAGCTCCCGGCGGTTCTCGGCGTTCAGTGGGACTTGCCTCCAGCCGGAAAGAACGCAGATGCAGCCGGCCGCAATGGGCTGCACACATGCAGAACGTGGCCGGTGTGCTTCAGCCTTTCAGTCTCCTGCGCGTTGCTTTCACCGCCTTGAATGGTTCCGAAGGTGAGGGGGCGGTGCTGCTTCGTGCACCAGCACCGGTGTAACGGAGGGTCGGACCGCGGCGGAACTTAGCGCTTCGCCCCCCTGCAGCGACGCCAGTGGCTGTAGGTCAGCTGATCTTTTGGCTTGGTCATGTGAGGCTCCTTTAGGTCAGCTACTCAGAAGATTGCACCTCACACCTATTTAAATTATGACGCTGTTAGAGGTGAGGATTAGATGTCTTAAGCAAGGACTTCCAGAAAGCACTACTGTCTCACAGCCTCGCTTGCAAAGCAAGGTTTTCAGTGATTGAAAACATTTGCCTTTTTCAAACTATTCCACTTTGTAACGACCCAGAATTTTCACGGCTGCCCAATTCTGCCTGATGAAGAGCTCTGTGAAACTCAACAGCTTGCCTCTTATTATGCTAACCTAGGAAGATCCAGTAAATATCCTACATTTTTGTTACCTACTTTTGTATCTGCACAAGTGCACGTGGGCACTTAGGCAGGAGAAACCCAAAAACGAGGACACCAACAGACACAACTCATTTCCTATAGGAATCCTCCGATGCCATTACAAGCCAAGCAGTAAACACAATCAGGATTGGGAGCTCAGCTTGCCGTGACCCGCAGTCAGTTTCCGTCTCAAATAGGAGTTCTGGGATTTGGGGGCCGCAGGTCAGACTGTAAAAGAGCCAAGCGCTCTCCATTACAGCAGACACAGCCGGCATCCAGGTTCTCCTCTCTCCTGAGGCAACCAGCCGCCTTAACATCAGGCGCAACTGTCCCTCAAAGCCACTGCAAGAAAGAGAAGCTGGAGCTGAGCTGTAAACATAAATGCCTGTCGGAATTGAGACTTACAGCCCCCAAACGCGCAGCGCAGGCAGGAGAGACGCTGATGGAGAGGGCGGAGAGGGCTTCTCTGTCTCAACAAATGAAGCTTTTAGGACAGCTGGGAACGGAGAGCCAGGGTTGAGACAGAGGTTGGGGATTCACGTGGCCAATAACAGGCTCCTTCCTGTTTCCCCACCTGCCCTCTTCTTGGTCAAGTCATATCTTCAAATTATACATTCTTATTTGTTGCATTTCTATCCCGCTCTTTCTCTAAGAAGCTAAGGACTAGCGGTGTCAACCAAGTTCTCAAGGTTTGAGTTCAGAAATGAATGGGGAGAGTTATAAATTCTCCCCACAAAGTGGGAGGCGAGCTCCCAAAATGGTTTACCAGCAAGACCTTGAAGAACCTCAGTCCTGCCTCAGCACCACTTCCAACCAGCCTTCCACTCTCTAAACACATGCTCTACTTACCCCACTGGCAGTGATGGGCTCCCCTACCCCTCAAACCCCCTCACCACCAGCTTTCACCTTTGCAATTGCAGTAGTCCTCACAAAGGTTACAATCCCATAAACTCCTTGGCCTTTGTAGTATGGATATTTTCATGATATTTTCAGATTCACTGACAGCTCACGTTTTCCCGTGCTTTTTAGCGCTACTGCTTATTTAAGAGTTTGTGGTCCAGCAGTTAACTACATCTCACACACAGATTATGTGTGTTACTTGAAAATGTTCAGTGATATGAACGAAACGTTGGGCTAATAATTTTAAAGTGTAGATTTTTGGTGATTTTAATGCGTTTTTAAAACATTGGAATTCCTCATATTTTTGTTTTTTCTACATGACTTTTTAACCTATAAAAATTCTACCTCGTCCTTGGTCTTTCTTCCTGTTTGGAGGGGAGAAAGCCTCATTTAACACAGTTTAAGACAGGGACCGCGGTGGCTTAGTGGTTAAGATGCTGAACTGCAGACCAAATGGACTGCTTTAGTGTTAAAGTACATTTTCCAAAGTACAAAAATAAGCCCAAAACCAAAATCAGAGAGACAGAAGGGCCCTGAAAATAATTAAAACTTAAAATCCATGTTAATTAACACTTAATTAGCTGCTGATGGGGCAGGTAAGGGGCAGTGCTTGGCAGACCCCCAGCAAGAGGTCCGCGTACCCCTAGGGGTACCCGTACCACAGGTTGAGAACCCCTGAACTAGATGCCCTCAGGGAGCCCAGATGGGGGAGATGCAAGCAAATACTCCTCTCCCACCGCTGCATCCCAGCAACAGGTACTCCGGGCCTCTGATATGGAGGTAGCATATAGTCGTCATGACTCGCAGCCCTTGATAGACTTGTCCTTCAATCATTTGTCTTATCCTCCTCTTAGAGTTATCTAGGCTAGTGGCCATATGAGATCATCCCAAAAAACCAGGGGTCCCTTAGCTCTGCTTCTTGACATCTGGGAAACTCTTCCTCTTCTTTGCAAGGAATTCATTGGCTTTGGCACGACAGTACAGTAGGAAGGTTTCCCTCCCTGTGCATTTTCCATTTCCTCGCCATCACAAAATGGCTGGGTCATGCACCTGGCCTTTGTTATAATAGTAATTACAATGGCTTCTGACAGCCTTCCAAGGATTGCTGGTAATGCAGCTGTCGTGGAAATGGTCCAGTTTTGCACACTCAGAGATCCACTATTGATTCCAGCAAGTCAAGGCGTTGATTTAGCCTAAGAACAGGGCGAGTTAACAAAGGAGATGAGTGGGACATTATGCAAAGTGCCAGATCTCTAACCTTCTGCACAAATTTTTCATGGCAGCAATCAATAGATCCTCAGGCCACAGTGACATCGCCTTGTGATGATGGCTCAACAAGCCTGGCTAAGAAGGGCATCCGGAAGGAGGCAGGAGGGCCGAGGTGGGAATGCAGAGAAAAAACAAACATGCTGTGAGCGTGAATCCGTTTCATCAGTAGATTAATGTGGCAAAGCTGATTCATCGGTGGAAGCCCATTTTTATTGGTAAGGGGCATTTTTAATCAGTTGGGGCTGCGAGTTAAAGGCTCACTTGGCTATTTCTTGAGGCAGTTTAGGATATGGTGTGTTAGTGTAAATGGGAATGGAAAGTAAAACATTAAAGATGCCGTTTCCTTCTCCCCAAGAGTGCTATCTTCATTAGTAGGACTATACATTGTCACGTGGCTTCTTGTTCGTGTGGCACATCGCTGTGCATGATGATGCTACAATGGACAATTCTCTGGCCCCAGAGACATGCAACCTGGATGTTTGCTGTGGTGGTGGTTTATGGTGTTTTAAATTATTGCATTTTGTTATTAATTGGTTGTTGTAAATATGTTCAAATGTCTTGAACATTTTCCCCCAGAAAACGTGGGGGTATAAATACCTTAACAGATAAAACTAACAGCCCAATCCTGTCTAACTAGACTGCGGTGCGAGCGTAGAGCCCGCGCCACATCCTAGCCAGATAGGACCCAGCACCGGTGCACCACCGATGCACCCAGAGTAAGGGGATTATATTCGAGGCATCACACACATCCATGTCTGTGTGCATTTGCACACACACTTACAGTTACTCACAAATGTGCATACATGCTTGCCACACTCATACAAACATATACTGTAGAGCTCTCTCTAAGAAAGCGAAGTGACCAATAATTACACTGGACAACAAATTTTAATAAAGGTCATACCCCATCAATATCAATCAATCAATCTAGGTCATACCCCCAAGATTAAAATAGTCATTTCTTATCAGGGGCATCACTAGGGTTTACATCACTCCAGGCGAGAGCTCATCACATCACCCCAGTGGTGTCACTAGGATTGGTGTCACTCGGTGCAGTAACTCCTGGTGTCACCCCCATTAACTTTATTTTAATATACTACAGTAGAGGTCACCCAACAACTCTGTAACCATAAAAAAAAAACAGTGACCAACTTCATGACACTCACACAGCTGAAGAAGAATTCTAGTATTAGCTCTGATACAGAGAAATGAGAGCTGACTATACTAACAACTTATTGGTTCCATGCTGTGTCATAATAACATCTCATTGCACTGGCGTTGCTCGAGGTGGGGCGGAACAGTAAGTTCCGCACTGTGCTAACCTCCATTTACTCCCCGGCATGAGGCAGCCCCGCCCCCTCGCCATCAGAGCCATTCAGTGTGGCAAAAGCAACGCGCAGTAGACTCCCTATGTGTTGCCTTGACATGAGCGATGCCAGTGTCTCATTGGCTCTCAGAGCAATCAGTCTCATTGGTCAGTTTTGAGTTAAGAAAATCCGCTTTCTGTTACATAAGGCAGTTGTGTTTTCATTTTCTGGTTATTTGGCCATACCTTTTGATAGAATACAGATAATTCAAAATAGTTTGTTTCTTTACAATCTGCATCGAATTACCTTTCCAATGATATATAACGTGATAGTTTTATTCATAAATACAAGGTTTTCACAATTTGAGCCACTAGTGGTGTCGCCACAGCCACCACCACCCCGAGGGTGTGAGCCGGTGTGGTCCTCCCCCCCACGCCCCCCTAGTGACACCACTGTTTCTTATAGATTTTGAGGTGCTGAACACACATATGACAATGAAAATGCAAAATTTATTTATTTAATCAAATTTTTATACCACCCTTCCTCCAAGGAGCTCAGAGTGGTGTACATGGTTCCTTCCCTCCTTTTGTCCTCACAACAACCCTGTGAGGTAGGTGAGGCTGAGAGATAGTGGCTGGCCCAAGGTCACCCAGGAAGCTTCGTGGCTAAGCTGGGATTTGAACCTGGATCTTCTAGGTCAAAGTCCAACTCCCAAACCACTATGCCATCCTGGCTATGTTTTGTGAGAGATCTACAATAGATAGTTCCACAGACATGTGCTGATAAATGCCCAAAGGCACTTCCAACACCTATGTACGCAATGCGGAGTGCTTCTCCTAAACTAGAGCCAATCAACAGATTTTATTGTCATTTTCGTTTTCAGCACACCGAAATTAGTAAAAATGAGCTCTTTTCATTTCAGGGCCAATTTTGTGTTGTTCAGTGTGGTTGCTTGGCCTTGCATTGCTTTTGAAATCCTTTCTCTAACTGCTTCTCTTGCTAGCACAGTTTGAGAACCCATGAGACCCTGATGTAGCAAATCATCATCTGTTTGAGGGGCGGGGGAGCCCAAGAGGTGCTCTGAGACCAACTATGGCAAAGCACTTGGGTGCTATCCCAGCTGCAACAACCGCTGAGCCCTGGTGAGAGGAAGTCAGTTGTCAACTAAATATCAGCACAACACAGTATTTTAACATCCTGATATATCCATAGCAAAACGAAGGTGGGAGAACAAAGAATTGTTCAGGCTTGTGCTGCTCCAAACGACTTGGTACAGTTTATAGGATGAGACCAGCGCTGTGTGTTGTGGGAGGGGAACTCAGAGAAATATCTGATCGAACGAATCTTCTCAAAGCAAATGGGCAACTTGCTTATGATAACTAGGAGGAGGCAGTGCAAGGGAACTGCACAGACTCTGGCAGAACGTGCTGAGCCAAACCTACCAAGGCAACAACAACAACAACATGGTTACAGCGGAAGTGCTGCTTTCTGCAGCCACCTCTAGACGGGAGTGAGAAAAGACCTCCGTGAGGGCGGAATCAACTTATCTAGGACCCTGGACATTATGGCGACCAGAGGCAAGTGAAGACCAGGCTTCAGTATTCAAACAGAAATGATTACACTGGTCAACACACTTTTTCTGGCATAAGGTATTCCAATGGTTTTAAGGTAATTTTGGGGCACTGGTTCCAAATCTGGCATCAGTTTTTGTCTATCACATCAGGTTTTTGACATATCAAATATTGCATTTGATAAAATCAATGAAAACCAGCAAATTTACACTGGTCTACATTTTTTTTTCTGGCCTGGACTTTTGCAGCTGTTTTAGACTAATTTCAGGGTGCTGATTCCAAATCTGATCTCAGATTTGCTCTATCACATCTCATTTTTATGCTATCGGCATACCCCATTTTCATTGATTTCACCCGAAATTAACTCTTTGTCACTTATGATTGCAAGTTATTCCGAGTCAGTGACTGCTTTAGTGTTAAAATATGGTGCTGTATTTTTAGGATAGTGTGTTTATGATATCATTTTATTATATTTTATTTATTTTTATTTATTTACAATATTTCTATCCCGCCTTTCTCCCTGAAGGGACCCAAGGCGGCTTACAACAGAAAAAATAAAATACCAAAAAATACATACATAAATGGTTAGTTTCAAAACAATAAAAAACAGTTAACAGAAACTAATAAAACAACATCTAAAAATTGATTTAAAAATTATTATTTCATGTAGGTATCCACATTTATTTAATATTTTCCTTCTGCAGGGCGTGATCTAACAATGGCTACAACAGGGGTTCTCAACCTGTGGTATGGGTACCCCTAGGGGTATGCGGACCTCTTGCTGGGGGGTACACCAAGCCCTGCCCCTTATCTGTCCCATTAGCAGCTAATTAAGTGTTAATTAACATGGATTTTAAATTGTAATTATTTTCGGAGCCCTTCTGTCTCTCTGATTTTGGTTTGGGGCTTATTTTTGTACTTTGGAAAATGTACTTTGGTGGGGTGGGGGAGGGAGGAGCTGATTTTGGGAAGTGTGACTTCGAGAAAAAAAGAGATCCTTGCATCTCTCTCTCTCTCTCTCTCTCTCTCTCTCTCTCTCTCTCTCTCACACACACACACACACACACACACACACACACACACACACACACACACACACACAGAGTTAAATAAGACATTTTTTCACATTCAAAATTGTGTTAGTACTTTTTTACTTAACGATTACCTAATTAATTAATTAATCCAATTAATTAGCAGTTAATTAGCAGGGGGTACTTCAGAAAATTGGACCGTGATAAGGGGGTACCCGGTCACCACACTTTTTCTGGCATAAGGTATTCCAATGGTTTTAAGGTAATTTTGGGGCGCTGATTCCAAATCTGGCATCAGGTTTGGCATCATGATTCAGTCATTGATTTTATCATTCATTGATTTGAAATCATTGAAATCATTCATTGATTTTATCAAATGCAATATTTGATATCTCAAAAACCTGGTGTGATAGACAGAAACTGATGCCAGATTTGGAATCAGCACCCTGAAATTAGTCTAAAAAAGCTGAAAAAGTCCAGGCCAGGAAAAAAAAATGTAGACCAGTGTTATTCATGAATATCTGAAATCTGGTGACTTTTTTTCAATTTTGCAGTGCAGGTTTTTTGAAGGTTAGATTTCAGACTCAAGTAGGAATTTGCATGCTGAATGTGTGATTATTATTTTTTTAAGCTCTGATGTTGACTGTTGATGTTCATTAGCATCTTTTGATTGCTCTGATTTGGGCAGGCGCCTCATAGTTTGAAATCTCAAACTGTCAACTGCCAAATACTAATTCCATTGCATGTTATCTATCAAATGCCATCAGACACGAAAGACCATTGCATGGTATCAATGCAATGCTAAAAGATTAAAAAACATACAATTACAGTATATGTCTACTACCTAATATTAAATACTGTTGCATGCCAAACATAAAATAATGGCAAATATGGTAGATCAACAGTTTGCATGCTATCTTCTGTGGAACACTGAGTCCACTGGAAGCTCATACGGGATGCCACAAGGAGAAAAAAATACAACTTGGCACTCCCCATCTTCCTCTGCACAGCCGCAAGTACACAGCTCAGTTCACAAAGAGTTATGGAGAGGCAGTAGCATAGCTGTCATAGGGTGGGGGGCCTGCCGCCTCAGGTGGCACACACAGTCTACTCGGGAGGAGCAACCGTGCACAGCATGAGCTGGGCCCTCCTGCCCACCCTCACTTTCATTAGGCTCCAAATGGAGCATTTCTGGAAGCGAGGAGGGGTGTGTCGCATTGCGGGGGCAGCGCAATAGGGGTGGCACAAGGCGTCATGACATCTCCCAGTCCCGGGCAGTGGAGGGGCTAGCAACGCTACTGTGGAGAGGACAAACAGTGTCCCATGTGAGCCAAGTGTGTTCGTCTTAGAACGTATCTGAAAAACCTCTACGATGTGCAGTGGTTCTGTGGCGGCAGATATTCCTTGGCAGACATCAACCAAGTATCATGCAATAACATTGATTAGCAGTCACAGTACAGCAATGATAACTGGCAGTCACCCTAGACCCGGTTTCTCTGGCAATTAGCCTGCACATTTCAGCCAATCCTTCCCTCTCACAGGATACTGCTCGTCACCGAGTCAGAACGTTGGTCCATCTAGGTCAGTACTGTCTACACCGTGGTCCCCAAACTGTGAACCATGGTGCCCCAGAGCGCCCCAGTGAACTCAAAGGAGCACCATGGCACCGTGGGATAAAGAAGTCATGGGATATTTAAAGGGAAACACAGTGAAGGGCGTCGTGAAAATATTACAATTGGCTTAGGGGCGCTGTGAAAAGAGAACGTTTGGGAACCACAGGGCTACACTGACTGGCAGCAGCGCTCCAGCGTTCCACACTGGGCTCTTTCCCAGTCCTACGTAGCAACCTGGCCCTTCTGCATCTGCTGTACAACTGAGCTACAGGTTGCTCAGCCGTAATATTGGAAAAATAGGCCCATTATTATTATTATTATTATTATTAGTAGTAGTAGTAGTAGTAGTAGTAGTAACAACAACAACAACAACAACAACAACAACAACAACAACAACAACAACAACAACAACAACAAGTATTTATACACCGCCTTTTCTTTGGTCATCCCATTTCTCCTCTGACAAAATTCAAAGGCGGTTTACACAGACCGGCTTTCTAAACCCCAAGGTTTTTTTTCAATCCAATATGTTCCTGTCTTGCATAGAACCCTTCATTCTAGATGGTTTCCTTCACAGTCCAGCCTCTCTCTGGCATTCGCCTCATCATGCTTCAACTGACAGATGACTCCCACTCAAGGTGTAGCTGCAGCTCCTCTCCCTCACAGAGGCTGTGCAGCTTATCAGTGGCGTGCCGGCAGCTCTCCGACAGACTTCCGGCCGTCCTGAACGGCCGTCCTTGAGATCTTCAGGCAATTGAGGCAGCCGCTCTACCAGCTGAGCCAGACCTCCTGCCCAACCAGACCAAGAGCATCTCCTAGAAGTAGCGTATGCTAACCCACCATCCCCGCCGGGGAAACCAGACCACTGGAAACACTGGCTGCAGCCACCGCTGCTGGAGTGTGTCCTTGACAAGCTGTTACCAAGCCTGAGTCTCTAGGACGGAGTGGACTACAAACTTAATATGACCAAATAAATACAAAAAATACCATGTGAAGTCTTCAGTCTGACAGTACCCTTTTGCCCCAGTGGTGTTGCACCTTGGAGGCAACATGGTATGTCAGAACCGTAATGACGATGGAGCCATAGAAGCAGCCAGTTCTTATGAAAAAGGTTTAGGTGAGGCCTGTTTCTGCATGGAAACGAAATAAAGAGGTCAGTTCCATGTCTGTAGCCCATGCTCTGTTTGTGGTCTTGCCTGGGGTCACCAAAAATAAAAGATTGTCCAGAAAGCCAAAAGAGCAGTAGCAGCCATAGTGCCCAAGGGGATGAACGGATGTTTGGAATACAATCTGGAGCATGACTTCTCTGCGTAATGTCTACGCCTCACCCAGGGTGCCAGGAGGATGGAAAACAAAAGAGAAAACCAGCAACTGTCTTGAAATATATTGGGTGCTTTTTGTTACTGCTGTGACCGGAGGGAAAAATAAGAAAGCATGTTATGAGGACATCGTTGTCTAGTTCTCAAACTTCGGCTGGAAAAAATGAGGTGATAAAAAAACCCATCAGAAATGCCAATAGTTGGTGCTGTTGCCACTTAATCTGGGGTGTTTAAAAAAAGAGAGAGCTGACTGGAAAGATCAGTGGGGAAGGGCTATAGCACCTGCGTTGCATGCAGGACACCCCAGCTTTTGTCCCTGGCATCTCCAGGAAGGGCTGGGGAAGACCGGTGCCTGCTTGGCTGGCCCAAGAGCTCCCAGCACCTGTGGCCAGGTGCCACCGCCTCCCTGAATGTACGCCAGGTCTGGACCTGGAGGACATCCGAGGAGCACTGGCGTCACTGCAGGGGAGGCGGAGCTCCAAGTTCCGTCGGGCTCTGACCCTCCGTCACATGACGGGAGAAAGCGGCCCCGCCCCCTCGCCAAAGGGGCCGCTTTCTCCCGTCGTGTGACGGAGGGTCAGAGCCCGACGGAACTTGGAGCTCTGCCCCCCCCTGCAGTGACGCTAGTGCCAAGGAGGCCCATAGGCCCCAGGCTTGCTGTCACCCGGGGAAGGGGATGAATGTCCCCTTCTCCCAAGGTATGCCCTAGCAGCCCCGGGGCAGCCCGGAATGGGCTTAGGATACAGCGACTGGCCCTTTAGGCTGACCGTGTATCCTTACACAGGACTGCGCTGTTAGCCTACATATATTACTGTTCACAGTGTGAATCAGCCTTTATCCGTTTGTTTTTTGGTGCTAGTGGTACTTTGGATAGTTTGACCATGGCAGGTGGTACACCAGGAAACAAAGGTTGAGAAACAACTGCTGTAGACAGTACCAAGCTAGATGGACCCAGGATCTGACAGAGGCAGCTTACTATGTTCCACATCACTCTGACCTTCTCTGCAGTTAGTTCTCAAACAAGCATCAGAAAACTGAAAACTATGCCCAGTGTAAGAAAGGTCCGAACTACTCATTGTACAAGCAGAGGCTGCAGGTTCTGAGCCTGGTCACAGGCACACATGCAGGCAAAGGTTTAGCTAGGACGTGGATTGGAGACAGCAGACAGCATCAGCCTGTCCAGGGGTAAACAAATAGGCTAGGCAGTAAACATAGCACCCTATAGAGTTCGGCATCCTCGCTTCCATTGGTCAAGTCTATACACCTGACCTTGGCAGCAGGGAGGTACAGTGGGCCCTCGGTATCTGCAGGGGAATCGTTCTGGGACCCTGTGTGGATACCAAAATCCACGGATCCTCAAGTTCAGCACCCAATGCTTGCTGTCACGCTGCAATGCCTTATTGGGAGACTCTGGAGGCAACTTCCAGGTTGTGCCAGGCCCGTGATGACACACTCCACTGGCCTCCGTGAGCCCCCGGGCACCTGGGGGAAGTGACCAAAAGTCGCGGAAGTAAACAGGAAGTTGGGGGTGCAAAACCAGAAGTCGCTTCTGGTCACTTCCCCAAGGTGTCCTGGGGCCCACAGAGGCCAATGAAGTACATTGTGGGCCCAGCACAACCTGGAAGCGGCCTCTGGAGGCACCTCTTGTTTGATCCTCGGATGGTTAAATCCGCAGATACGGGACTCACGGATGCGGAGGGTCCACTATACAGGGATCTGACCTGGGGTTTCCCACCCCTGAACCACCAATTCGAACAGTATGAATTGGGTCAAGGGTCTGCCCTTAAAAGGAGCGGCTCATTTGAATCTGGGAGTATTCCTTCCACCTCTGACAAAAGGATGCCTTCTTTAATGACTGACCACACCTCTGGCTCCCCCTGAAGATAGATGAGGAAACTGCTGCTACTTAAGAGCTGCTCTAGGCAGGGATCAGTGTCTGGTCAGACTCTCCATTTGCCTCTAACATTCAAACACCTGTTGTTTGTTTGTTTGTTTGTTTGTTTGTTTTAATCTAATAGCAACTAGCAAGTCTTGGTCTGGCTTGGAGGGGAGGGTACCAGTACTCCCTTCCCTCTTTGTTTTAGCTTTTTCTCAACAATAACCTCATCATTTTAACCAGCTGCTTACCCAGTCTGTCTGCCTAGAGCAAAGTCTGGTCTCCCCTCATCTCTGATGGCCTCTCGGGGCATAAGAACATAAGAAGAGCCCTGCTGGATCAGGCCAAAGGCCCATCTAGTCCAGCTTCCTGTATCACACAGTGGCCCCACCAGATGCATCAGCGTGTAATTCATCTGTGGAACTCCTTGCCACAGGATGTGGTGATGGCACCTGGCCTAGATGCCTTTAAAAGGGGTTTGGACAGATTCATGGAGGAAAAGACCATCACAGGTTACAAGCCATAAGCAACCTCCTGGCTTTAGAAGTAGGTTTACTCTGTGCCAGGTGCAAGGGAGTGGCAGCAGGAAACAGGAATTATCTTGTTGGCTGTGTGCTCTCTGAGGCATCTGGTGGGGCCACTGTGTGATACAGGAAGCTGGACTAGATGGGCTTTTGGCCTGATCCAGCAGGGCTCTTCTTATGTTCTTATGCCCCACAGTGCATCACCAGATGCCCCACAGTGGCCCCACCAGATGCCCCAGGGAGCACAAGACAACAAGATACTTGTATCCTGTCGCCACTCCCTTGCACCTGGCACAGAGAAAACCCACTTCTAAAGCCAGGGGCAAGTGTGGGTGCTAAGAAGTTGGGGTTTGTTGTATTTGTGTCAAACCCCCCCCCCCCCCCGATTGCTTATCTAGTCACTGGTGTTAGTGCTGAGGGAAGTCTGGTCTTTAGAGCGTGACTTTTGGAAATATGAGAACTCACCTTTATGAACTGTTGAGATGCATCAGATTTAACAGACAGTATTGACTACACTGACATTTGGAACATATTTGGGGGTTCCAGTTTTATACTGAGTCAGCCCCTTGGTCCATCTAGCTCAGTATTGTCAACATTGCCTTGCACCAGGTCTCCAGAGTTCTTTGCCTTCTCTAGAGACGCCAGGATCGAACCCGCGACCTTCCGCATGCAAAGCAGGAGTACTACCAGTGAGTTTCAGTCCTTCCCCCTCACGCTGAACACTTAGGCCTGAACCACATGTGCTGAATCCACAAGCTGACGGGTATTTTCCACAGAATAGGAGCATGTTAAGATGCAAGACTCATGTGGTTTTTTTAAACGTATGGTTGCAAAACCCATGTGGACCTTGATATCCATGGTGTGGAAGGTGAGACAGTGTCCAAGACTGGCTGCCGGGCGAGCCCTTCTTTGCTATAGCTCCTCCTCCTTGTTTTCAGCTTTAAAGGGTAGCCGCCTCTCCCTCCTGTTTGTGGCGAGTAGGAGAGACAGCAGCAAACATGGCTTGTGCTTGATAAGAACATAAGAAGAGTCCTGCTGGGTCAGGCCAAAGGCCTTGCTCTATCTCAGGGGTGGCCAAACTTGCTTAATGTAAGAGCCACACACGATAAACTTCAGGTGTTTGAGAGCCGTAAGAGAGATGTTTGAGAGCTGCAATATTTAGGAAGTATTTAAATTCTTAAATATATTTACTCACCATGAACATTAAACTTAGGTTTTAATCCAGCAGACTCTCAGTTTATACCTGGTAAATAATTATAAGTCTTGAAAAAATCTTATTTACCTTTTATATTGTTTGTGATGCAAAAAGGAGCTCAGCCAACATATTTCGGAGAGCCACACATTATAGGTCAAAGAGCCACATGTGGCTCAGGAGCCACAGTTTGGCCACCCCTGGTCTATCTGTTTGGGATTGGGAGGGGGAAAGGCAGGGGGAGCCAACAGCACTTGGACCCTCTTCCTGGCGGGGGGGGGATCCCTGTCTGTTTATTTGACCCTATGTATGCCTACTCAGAAGACCCAATGGCGGGTGGCGCAGTGGGTTAAACCGCTGAACCATGAGATGTCGATCAAAAGGTCAGCAGTTCGAATCCGCGACGGGGTGAGCTCTCGTTGCTTGGCCAGCTCCTGCCAACCTAGCAGTTCCAAAGCATGTTAATGCGAGTAGATAAATAGGTACTGCTTGCGGGAAGGTAAACAGCGCTCCGTGTTCCAGCTGCATGCTACGCGCTGCGGCAAGGAGAGTCATGCCGGCCACATGACCACGGAGGCGTCTTCGGACAACGCTGGCTCTTCGGCTTTGAAATGGGAATGAGCACCACACCCTAGAGTTGGACACGACTGGACCTAATTGTCAGGGGATACCTTTACCTTTACCTATGCCTACTCAGAAGACCCAATGGCACTTGGCTTATTCCCAGGAAAGTGTGCATAGATGGGCATCCCAAGCAGGGAGAGTAAGAAGGAGTTGACAGTACCTTTCCTCTCCCCCCCCCTCCATTTGCTCTTAACTGCCACGCCTCTCTGCTCATCTGCTTTCCCCCATTCCAACCAAGAAAGGACAGCTCTCATCACTGAAACAATCATGCACTGCATGCCTATTCAGAAGCAAGTCCCACTGGGTTCCATGAGGCTTACTCCCAGGAAAGTGTGTATAAGATTGGAACCCAAGTCACGTAGCTGCAGGACACGAGAGTGAGGCAGGGGAAGCTGAAACTGAAATATTTTTGTCTGCTTGTCTGAGCGTGGGTGTGAATAGGTGTGGAGGGATCAGAGGGTGGCTTCTTTGGGGCGCGATCCTATACTTGCTTGCTTGCTTGCTCGGAAGCCCTCAACACCTTGGTCCCGCACAAGCGAGTCAGTCCTTTGCACGCTGGCACAGAAAACAAAGCATGAGAATCCTGTTATCTATCACTGGCATTTACTGCCCTGAGAAGGGCAAACCCTCAGGGGGAAGCTCCCAACCCTTTTGGCTGGCAAGTGCTGCTGGGATACCTGCAGACACAGGAAGTCTGCCAGCAGATGACTGGCAGCTCTGGAGGAGGGACTAGTACAGCTTTTGCCTCGAAGAAAGACCAGGTGAGCTGGTGACAAATCCCACGTGACTTGAAACTCGCGGATGTAACTCACAGATGTATTTTTCCACAGAACAGCTGCACGTTTGGTTTCGGCCTTATACAGCATTCTCAGTATTCATCACCTATTATTTATTTTCAGAATTTTTACCTCACTTTTTCACTCAAAAATGAGTGCTCAAGGCAGCTGACTCCATAGGATTATACAATATAGTATTCAACAGTGCACAAAAAAGAACATCAGCAAATAACAAAGTCACATATGATGGCGGAGAGTGACTAAGGAATAAGATAGATCAGTGTTGGGGGTGGAGCCTGCAAGATACATCTATAAAGTAAGGAGGAGTAAACAGGTTAGGTGACCAGGGGCCAAACGGAGATGTGAGAGGCATTCATAACCATATCTGTTCTTCTGTTCACATGTCAGCCCCTACATAAAACATGACGCATGTGAAATGTTTCAACATCAGGATGGATGTGTGGGTGAAGGGAGTTGCCTTCCTAACTCCCTGCGCTCCCCTGCAGCGTGCACTTCTCTCCCAGGTTGGGTCTGATTACAGAACTGGGCTGGGCTGAGAGAAAAATGCCTGGGGTGCTGGACCACAAGCTGGCAAGTGAAGGGGCAGATTCAATGGCCCCGACTCACATGCCTATGTTGTTGTCAAAATTAGGGCACTTCAATGCAGGCCTGCAGCAGGTTCTCTTGGTCTAAGGTGTGAAAAGGAGGGGGAGGCCGGACATTGGGTTGTGCTTAAGGGTTAAAGCAGAACAATGGGCTTTCTGTTTTGGAGAAAAGCTATTCTCTGACCCACCCTGAGCCCTCCAGATAGGGCTGGATGCAAATCAGAATGCATGATATACAAATGCTTCAGCCATGATTAGCAAGAACAACTGTTTCTTGTGCTCAGCACAGGGCTGCTGCGATACCACAACACACGTCATCCGCTCCAAATGGTTTCTGTGGGCAAACCGACTGGCTGGATTGGAAAGCGCCAAGTCTCCGAGAGATTTCCTCAGGCCTCCCTGGCCTTTTCTTTTTCGACAATATCCGATGCAACCGCGACTACCAACATGCAGCCTTATCACAGACAGACAGTCCACGACTCCAAGTTCTGCAGCAAGAGTCCAATTTCGGGTTCCTGATGACCTGAGCTAGATTTGAACCAGCAACCTCCTACTGCGAAGGTAAGAAGCAGTCCAAGTTCTTTGGCAGGCAGCTTTTTTTTTTTTTTTAACCACTTACTCGTTGCACATCTAAGGCCTTCCTTTCCCTGTCATTTTACATCCCAGAGTTGACATGTGGTTGAACTGATATCCTTTCCCCATTTCCTTTCTTGTGACTAAATGTCCAGTAGCATTGCATAAAAGAACCCAACAGAAAAGGTCAAGCAGCGTTTTGTGCCTGAGGTCTAGGATTACATCAAAGTCTTCAACGTTCATCTGTCCATAACATCAACCAAAGGCTTCCTGGTTTCAGCCTGACTCAAAGAAAGAGCAACTGTTAGTTATCGCTGCCCTATATTCTTACCTCTGGTTTCAAGCCACTGTCTCATGTTATCTTTCCCTGCCCATATGTAGTCCTATGACTGCCTCTCATCCTTCTGGTGCAGTCAGATTCCTACCGAACAGGAGACTCACAAGCTAATTTGCAGCAGCCCAAGAAACCTTTCTTTTTTTCCAAATAAAATAAATACAGTACGGCCACAGAGTTTATTAATGCCTTGGGAATTAAGATTGCCAGATGTCCCTTCAGGCAAAACGATGGGCCTTGCTTGAACAAACTGCCACTCATTTTAGGGGTCCTGGGATTCTGCAACTGGAAACTCCCAAATTTGCTATCAGAGTTCCTGTGGCAACTTTGCATTAATTGCCCCAACTTGCAATCTGCACACATCTGGAATACATTTGGTTTTTTTCCATATATTTCATGTAGAGATGAATGAGCTCTCCCCCCACTCGCTTCAGCGTAAATCAGAAATTACCCGAGTTCTTCTTCAAAATACCAGAAAGCAACTCAGGTCCTCAATCTAAGGCTTGTAAAACTACCTCCTCAGTGCCACCCTCCTTGTCACCAAAACACCCGTCAGTCTCTCCCTTCATATACTCCCCACATGCTTTTTATTTACCAGTCTGGGGGTGACCAAAGCACGAAGTAGCAGCAATGGAACTTAGGGGGAGGCAAGGACAAGAGTTTTTTTTTCCTTTCCTCATTTCTCTGTCAATTTAAATCCGAGCCGAAGAAGAATTTAGGGGCTTGAAAAGCTCACATTTCCCCTGAGGGAAGCTTTTATTCTTCTCCAAGCCTGAACTTGGAGAACTTTATGGGCATCTCTTAAGTTTGTGGAATATTCTGTATCCAGTGAGACTCATCAGTTGGAGCCTGCAAGCTTTTAAAGACACAGTCATCTCTTTGACTGTGTGGCAGCAGGCCTCAACACTATAGCTAGCACACACCGGCGATATACACAACACTTTCACACACCGATACACAAACAAACCTGCATGATGATGTCCTCATGCAAACGCCACTGGGTGTGGCTTCTGGGGCTGCTAGTTAAAGTTATTATTTTGTGAATTTTTATTTATGTCACTTTAGAGAGTAGCCACAACAAGGATAGGTCCCTGCCTCAAGGAGATTACAATTTAAAGTTCTACATAGGGAAGACAATACAAGAAGTTGAGAAAGGGGGATGCTAGTTGTCTCATGCAATTAGTTGTGCGTAACTAGAGCTGGAATGGGGCAATCAGAAGATACATCCTAATTAGGGCCCCGGTTTCAGATCTTAATTCTTAGGCATGTTCATACATAAGAAGGTTGACCGTCAGATACTTTGGGCCCAACCCAAGGGCTGTTGTGACCCATTGTCAAGAAAACAGCGCACCAACTGTAAATGATGGCTTACCAGGGACTGCATAAATCTGCGTTTGCTGCTCTGCCTGGGACTGCAAACTGAGAGGTTCCAAGGGCACTTTGGTAGGCCATAGTGGCTGCTAACCCACTGACAGCGCAATCCTGAAGGGGGCGCCAGCGACAGAATGAGCAGCGACTCGTGAGCAGAGAAGACCGGCGCAGAGGCCGGCCTCCCTTGCTCCGTTGCCAGAGCGCCCCTGTGGCCTCCGGACCAGGTAAGAAGAACATAAGAAGAGCCCTGCTGGATCAGGCCAAAGGCCCATCCAGTCCAGCTTCCTGTATCACACAGTGGCCCCACCAGATGCCTCAGGGAGCACACAGCCAACAAGATACTTGTATCCTGTCACGGGCAAGGGGGCATTTCGGCGGGCGAGGGAGGGGGCCATTGGCCTAGCTGGACCAGGAGGGGGCAGGGGATGGCCTTGGCCATATCCTGGCCCCCGCCGGGTGGCGAGGCCCTCCTCTATTTAGCTGGCAGAAATCCAAGGAGGCCGATCGGGCCTGCCTCGGTTTACACCCAGGGAAGGGGACGAGCGTCGCCTTCCTTGAGTAGACCTCCGGCCCGGCGTCAGATCCTCATGGCCGGATCCTTACACAGGAGTGCGCTGCCCAACGGGGTGTGTGTTCCCATGCGCCATTCTTACACCGCATGTATAGAGCATATCAACCATCTGATAGACCAGAAATGATGTGAGTTAATCCTCCTCAAGGATCAAGAGATGGTCAGATGACCTTTTATATAGCTGGAAAGTCTCGACCCAGGTTCTGACAGCAGTTTGCTTAGATTTCAACCTTTCTGCTTTTTCTGCTTTGCCCGTTTTTCCTCTGGCTTAGAACCTTTGAAATGTAAGATCTTGCAGCTGCCCGGCCTTAGTTCCGCCCCTGGTGTCTGGAGCACCACAGGGGAGGGGAGCCTACTTCACAGCAGACTCGGTCTCCGCTTACCCACAGCAAGGCACACAAGTAAGTAGTGGGTTTACAGTCCAGGCATTTCACCCCTCATATAGCCTGAGGACCCATGAAAAAATGCAAACGCAGCAAGCACTTCTCCAATGGGGCCATTGCAGGCGACTGCAAGCCCCTCTGGCGTAGCTGGGCCGCCGGTCCTAAAGAGCTCGAAAGAAAACAGAAGAAATGTTGGCTGCTTCAAGATTTTCGCTCCTGTCTTTGGTCTCCCATTTAGAACCATTCTTTGGCACTCTAAGCTTTAGTATACAAGTTCAGCACTGTTACTTAACCCTGACAGCCACCTCCTGGGAGCAATTAAACTCCTTAAGATCTTACCTACATTCCACCAGACGTCCTCTCATTAAACAGTTGCTCAGATGTTCCCGAGGCCGAAAACATTAAGATTTAAAGGAAACAATTGACTGGTGTATTTGTCCCCCTCCTTCTGAAATCAGTTGTTTGTTTAACATGGAGAAAGCTAGCACGGAGGTCAGGGAAGTAGAGAAACTGCATTGCATAATACTGTCGTTCATATACACATTTAGCAGGTAGTGATCATGCAATCATACCAGAAATCAGCCACAAAAACAAATTTGATCGGGGGGGGGGAGGCAGCAGAGCTGTGCTTCTGAGCTCCCCAGCGACTTCTGACTGGCCACTGTAAGAGACAGAGGCCCGGATCCAAAGCCATGCACACAATGTTCTGTGCACACATGGGAAGCAGCTCTCCACTTCCAGCAACAACCTTCTGCCTGCTGCAGAAAGTCTCTCCTGCCAGTGGCGTCATGGGGGGTGGGTGGCAGGCTGCCCCGGGTGACGCGCCGGGAGGGGGTGATGTGACTTCGGCAGTGGCGGCTGACAGCCACAGGTGCGTCACCCTCTCCCGGTCTGCCGGCGGCTGCATCTTCTTCGGCTTCTCTTCCCCACAATCGGGGAAGAGAAGCCAAAGACAGCCGCCCCAGTCCCTGCCTCCTGCCACAGCTGCTCCGGAAGTGACGTCACTTCTGGTCCAAAGTGACATCACTTCTGGGTGTCACCAGACTGGGGGGGGTGACATCCATCCTTGCCGCCTCTCTTTGGAGTAGTGCCCCATGAGAAGCAGGGATCTGCCATGAAAACAAACCCATCAGCCACTCTCTATGTACACAAATAGGTGTTTTGCATGGACCCACACAGGCCTCTCTGGATTCCAGCCAGGCTAGATGTTCCTTTGGTCTGATCCAGCGCAGACATGTTCTTATTATTTATGACATTTCTATCCTGTCTTTTCTCAAGGCAGCATACAAGGTATCCCTTGTTTACATTCACAACAACTCTCTGAGGTCAGTTAGGCTGGGGGGGGGGGATGATAAGCCCAAAGTCACCGAGGGAGCTTCATGGTGTAGCAGAAATTTGAACCCGTCTCCCAAGCTCTAATCTGACATTCTAATCACTGCACCACATTCTTGCGCTCTTAAGACAAGTGGTTATTATTTGCAATTTCCCACAATTGTATATACATCAGATCAGCAGATATCACAGGTTTAGCTGTTGTGATTTTGACCATTCATAGGCATCTTCTCAGTATGCCAATTCATCTACCTCGGAGGGTAGTTTTGGCCTCTCACAGGGAACATGTACTGTATATTGTTCCAGACACATCTTGAATTGTCGTCCCTTCTGAGAGGGAACACACAGAGCGAGGAAGCAAAGACCGTCTCTCTTCTGACCTTTGCTGCTATTTTTGTGGAATGCTGTTTACAGAACTTCTGTTTCGCCCAAAATTACGCCGCCCAGGGATAAAAGGGATTGTTGTGCTAAAAGGCAGCAAAACTCGTCATCATCAGTAAGTAAGAGTCTTTTTTAATTCAGTCGTTATGTAAATTGATTCAAGGGCTTCCTGTACCACAAGCATCGAGAGGACCTAACCCTTTAATCCTTGTCCATTTTTCTCTGAATATCACATGCCCCACAGCCTAGACAGCAGCCATTTCTCATCTTTCCTCCATGCATAGTCTGATCACCGGGGAAAGAAGGGTCACTCCTGCTTGATCCCCATGCAACCCCCCCCCCCATGCATCCTGCCTCACTCCACGCATTCAGCAGAAGTTGAAGGGGCTCTCTGTGTACACAGCTATATGAGCAAAGGCTCCTCTGTACAATCAGGAATCCTGCGCAGTCAGAGCTCCAGATCGTGCAACACTACTAGGGCACCTATGCAGGTAAAGCCCCATTCTTCCTTCTACTGTAGAAGAAGCACAGATAGCCTCATTCTTCCTTCTACTACTGTAAATGCCTGGAGGTGCAGGATGCACAGTGAGTCGGAGTGTGTACAGTGAGCATGACCCCACTCCATCCACCCCAATATTCAGTCTGCATGTGGAGAAAACATGAGAAGTATAGGGCAATGTCTAGAAGAATTAAGCCGAAAGTCCTCATCAGACAACATTTAGCTCAACATTTGGGGGCAACCCCCCCCCCCAGCTTAACTCATTTTGCTTCTGCAGTCTGATTCTCAGTGGCAACAGCAGATGTCGTTCTAGCAGGGGTTGGCCACCATTTTCACTTCCCATAAGCTCTTTCTGGGTAATACTATGATAGCATCATTCAGAGGGGGGGGATCCCCTGCCACTGCTATGGGTAAATTTTGCACTCCCCAACCTCACCCATCCACCTGAATCCCGCCCCGCCCCCCCCATGTTTGCCACCTGTGATGGGATGATAAAAATGGCGGGGAGGCTTTTTGGTTCAGCCCTTGTAATATCCTCTTTCTGAAAACAGCACACATGGCGTTAGGACAGCTGAAATATGAAGCCGACTCGGAAAAGAACCAGACAGAGGAGTGTCGGAAATATGAGCAAACACTGAACATGGTCAAATTATCGTCTTCTATATAAATTGTAAAATCACAGTGACCTTTGCTAGAGGTCTGCCAGCCCTCGGTGTTAGGGAAAACGAACACTGCTAAGTAGGCTCTCCTCCTTACCCTCAAGCACCTTATTTAATTGTCTTTGAGTAAGAGCAAACCTTCCTGTCTCTTAATATCAAGTTTCATTAACTTAATCGTGATGTGATATCATGAAATAATATTTACTGCTCTCCAATAATTTATGTAAATAACTTCCCCTTTCGCCCCAGCTCTTCAGGGTGGCAGGTGATTCATTGTGGCGATTCTTTTTCTTTCTGTCTATCTGTCTTTTTGCACACATTTCAGAAACCAACTTGCAAGAATTGATCCTGTCCTGTCGGCTACATGGAATCAAAAAGCCACACTAATAATCAGAGGGAAAGTGAAATTACCGCTGGAGGGGGAAAGAGCCATGTCCAAATTCTCCCAACATGATCACCTTATAATTCCTGGACAGAAAATGTAGAACTGATCCAGTCCTTTGTGACTGGAGCCACACTGTGCGCGGGGGGGGGGGGGGGGCTATCGCTCAGCAGGAGAGAGCGTGCTTTGCATCGGGGGTCCCAGGTTCAGCACGTGTCGTTTCCAGTGAAAAGGGTGTTGGACAGCATTGCTGAGGAAGGTCTCTCAACCTGAGAGCTTGGGGAGTCAGCCAGAGTGGAAGGGAAAGGAGTAGGTGGACCAGTGGTCTACCTCCATCTAAAGCAAGTCCATATGTATGCAGGAACATAGTGGGGTGCAAAATATGGTGCTGCTTTCCTGCACCCCAAGATGGTAATGCCAGACGGTCTTGGATTGGGAGCCAGTGCTGGCGGCCAGTTGCTGGAGGGAGGGCCTGCTCAAAGCCCTGCGCTGTGCCCCCATGGCGCCCCCACCCTCCCCCTGATGGCACATTGGGCATCACCACTGCCACTCATACTGAAGTTTCGGGGATCAGCCCAGTTGAGGGGCCCCTCTGAAGGCATGGACCCTCAGCTAGTGCCAAACCTAGCCAACCCTTGACACCATCCCCGATTGCAACAGGCAAGGCCAGCTAGCTTCCTCATGAACCTCTGGATCAGCCCCTCACCAGAGCTCTATGCCCTGATAGGCATAAATAACCTGGATGGGTGCCTGCCAAACTGCCTTATACTCCTAATTCACGTTTGCATTATTATTATTATTATTATTATTATTATTATTATTATTATTATTATTATTATTATTATTCACAGTCTATTCTGGGCTGGATATAATCTGCAATTCGGCTGCAATTCCCAGCCAAGATCCTGGGAATGGCATAGTTATCTTTGTAGGGTTCTGTTCCAAGCAACATTGTTTTCTGAAGCTGAGCTGGTGTAATTTGATATTATTTGTTGCAGGTGCCTGATTGTTATTATTATTATTATTATTATTATTATTATTATTATTATTATTATTATCAATATCAATATCAATATCAACAACAACAACAACAACAACAACAACAACAACAACAATTCTACATCCTTGCTACATCCTGCCACTGCTCTGGCTTCTTGGAACTGCTGCCATTTTCCTAGTACATCTGCCATTTTAAAATGGTTGTGGGACAATGATAACACAATACGTCTAAGTGGTACTGCCCTCCAAGTTGGGAAGGGAGCAAGAATGCACCAAAGAGGCAGTTTATCCCCTGGGGCTGGGGGGGGGGGGGATCTGAGGCCTAGTTCTCACAGAGGTGAAGTGGCAAATTTATTCCTGGACCTCACCACCCAAAACTGCAGGGTTGGGGTTCATATGATTGGATGCTTCTCCACATAGAAACATTACCAATGTGTAGAATGTTAGTGTGTCCTGAGTAAGGCTAGGGTTAGAACCCTTCACCTTGACATGCTAGTTTCCTTTCCCAGGAGAGGGAGAACATTCAGTCACAGCAGCAGCAGCGTCACTGCAGGGGGGGGCGGAGCTCCAAGTTCCGTCGGGCTCTGACCCTCCGTTACACGACGGGAGAAAGCGGCCCCGCCCCCTCGCCTTTGGAGCCATTCCGGCCGACGAAAGCAAGTGCGGGAGGCTTTGGAGCAAGTGCTTTCGTCGGCCGGAATGGCTCCAAAGGCGAGGGTGTCGGGGCCGCTTTCTCCCGTCGTGGAACGGAGGGTCAGAGCCTGACGGAACTTGGAGCTCCGCCCCCCCTGCAGTGACGCTGCTGCACATCAGTCCCCAAGACCCCAATTTATCATCTCAAAGAATTAAGCCTGAATCTCCACATTGGGTTTATGGGTCAAATTAGAGACCTTAAAGTAGCCCAAAACATGAAAGCCTTGATGCCCAGCCCTACCACTTTCCACCAACTTGTTATTTTCCTCCCTGCATGAAGTTTCCGGTCCCAAGGTACTTGTGTTGCGTAAGAGGTGTGGGAACTCCATTTCCAGTGAGACATTTTGCTTGGCCAGTCTGGCAGCACCAGTGGTTTCAACCTGTGGCCTCTGCTGAATCGCTACACAATGAGATAGTTTAATCCACGTAATGGGCTCATAGGCTAACCAGTCCTGTTTATAGTCACACCTTCCATTCCCATATGAATGCAAAGAGGTTGACTTGTTAATGTGCTTCACGAGGATTTCCCCCTCATACTAAGAAAGCTTGACAGATAGCAAAACATTAAGACGATATCATTCCCATTCTTTGCCTTTGGCAGCTTTGAGCGATCAAGTTTCTCTCTGATTGGGCAATCCACTGATGCTTATGATGAGAAGTCAGCCCAGCAAAGCCAACTTTTGGAAAGTCCAAAGCAGAGATAAACAGCGCAATCCTATCCAACTTTCACCACCAGTGTAACCAGCGGGAGAAGGCAGGGCGGGAGGCTTTGGAGGGAAGGGGAGATTTAAATCCCCTTTGAATCCCCCTTTGGAGGGGATTTGAATCCCCTTTCCATTCTGGGGCCTCCTGTTCTTGCTGCACTGCTGGTTACACCGGTGGTGTAAGTTGGATAGGATTGCGCTGTAAGAATCCTCCCTCCCGTTGGTGGCGCCATTGTCCATTCCCACTATGCTTGGCCCGTGAAAACAGCCACATCAAGAAATCAAAGGAATATATATTCTAACCCCTTCAGATAATATTCCTAAATGTAAGCAAAATACAAACACTTTATGGTGCTCCATTGCTTCAGTTTAAGGATGAACATTGATTTAAATCTGTATTATTTTATTTTGTTTATGAATTCTAGGCATTACCCTGTGCTAGTCAAACGGAGGATGGTGGTTGTTGTTTTTTTGCAAAGTCTGCTGTTTGCTTTGGATCTGAGCTATGTAGCAGTTCTGGTTCAGCAAAGTTAACCTTAATTGAGAGTACAGCCTGTCTTCAAGTTCTGCTTGCAAAACCTTTAGTCACCATCTGCTTCAATATAGCAGCTCAGGTTTTGCAAGCGTTTCTTGAATTTGCTCGCAGAGGAGCTGTCTTGCAAAGCATTTTATGTAATCTAGCAAACTCACCTCTTGCAAAGCTTACTTTACTACAGTGCAATCCTGTGTAACCTTGCACTGGTATAAGTGCACTTATGCCAGCGTAACTGCACTTACACCGGTGCTGTTACACTGGTGCAAGGTTACATAGGATTGTGCTGCTAGTCAATAACCTTGTGCAGGTAGGTGTGTAGGTGTGAGGGTGATGAGAACAACAGCAGTTTTACGCAATTATGGCTTCAAGTGTATGTGTGTGGAAAAGCCTTATAGCAGCCTCAATCAGCCTTAAAACTTTCCTGATTCCCAAGAGTGTGCAAGTTGGCAGATTTGCCACAGATGCCATCTGCCAACCCTTCACCATAGTAACCCTAGTTAGAATCAGTTAGTTCTCCTTTATCCTCCTCAGCAGTTCACCATTTTTGACACTGAAGATTTGGACCAGTTAGGGGTGGGGAACCTTTTCCCTGGCGAGGGCCGTTTTAAATATTAGAAATTTACTTGCGGGCCGGCCGCAAGGCCGGGCGCCATTTTTATTTATTTATTTAATGTTTGCCCCCGCCCCCCCCCCCCATCGGCCTCCGGAGGCTCCGCGCTCACCATCCGGAGCTGCCGCCGGGTCCGCGCATCACCTCCGGCGTACCATGCCGATGAGGGCAAGAGCTTGCCCTCATCGGCATGGTACGCATGTGCAAAATGGCCAATGGCCTGGTAAGAAGGGGTCGAGGCGGCGGCCGGGGAGGACATACAAAGGCCCTCTCCCAGCCTCCAGAGGTGACGCACGGACCCGGCGGAGCCTCCAGGGGCCGGTTGGGCGGCCTCCCGGCAATCTCTCCGGGGGCCGGACCAGATGGCCTCAGGGGCCTGATCCGGCCCTGGGGCCTGAGGTTCCCCACCGCTGAGTTAATTGAATCCTTTCAAACTGTACAATGCTGCCAACTGCCCACAGTGAGAGGTGTGCTTACACCACGATTCTGTAGGAGTACCAAAAAAAAAAAAATGCACAGAATGTAGTATCAGGTGCATAATGAATTCAGTTTCCTGAAAACCTCCGCTTGCTTTTTTTCTTCAGAAACTTCCTAATAGTTGTGTGTGAACAAGGTCTGATGAAACCTCTAAAGCTGAGGGGGCAGCAGCCCCCACCAGTGGCGTCGCTCCGGTAGGGGCGGGGCCATATCGCTCCGTCCTAGACCCTTTAGCGAGCGAGCAGGAGGCGGCCCCGCCCCCTCACTGTCGGAGCCTTTCCCCTGTGGAGAAAGCAGCAGGCAGGGTCTCTTGCCTGCTGCTTTCTCCGCACGGGAAAGGCTCCGACAGTGAGGGGGCGGGGCCGCCTCCTGCTCGCTCGGTAAAGAGACTATGAGGGAGTGTTACTTACAGCCCTGCCCCTACCGGAGCGACGCCACTGGCCCCCACCCCCATGGCCAGCCAAACCAGAATAGTTTTCTATTCTTCTAGATTATTCTCTTCTTTCTTCTATAAGACAAAACAGCAGAAGCGGCCCTACACCACCACAACGTGGGAGGGGGCCGCCGCGACACCCCCCCCACGGGACTCCACACACTGCATCCCTGGGGGCATGATGTCATCGTTGCGCACCGCCGTGGTGTGGAAACATCCCCCTCCCTGGCGCTTTTTGGCTCCTTTTTGGAGCCAAACGGCACCAAGGAAGGTGGGAGGGTCAAACTTGCAGCCGAGAACGGCTGCGAAGAGGAGCCGGCAGTGGGGGGGCAACGGATCTGGCGGCAGGTGCACTACCCGCGACCCGCCACTTGGGGCCCACCGCCCCAAACCCCACCACCACCATAATGACGCCTCTGCAGAACAGTACATCTATTCAGGAATTTAATGTAAACTCAGAGATGTGCGAATGGTTCGTCTTGCATAATTATATGCAGAATTCAGTTTATCTTGAAAGGGAATCTGGAGTGCCTGGCAGAGGGTGGCTGAGCATCCATGCCCACATCAGCATCAATCTAGCCAGGCCGACCACCTGAGCCCCCAATACTGCAGATTGCCCCCCACTTGCCAAAGGGGGGGTGAGAGGAAGCACACACCCCCACTGCTGTCCGTGTCACCTGTTACCTGCCGCCAGCGCAAGCGGCTTCACCTCGGGCAACCTGGCACTGCACTGCTGCCTGGGTGTGGACTTGGAGTGGTTTTTATTTTTGCTGTAGGGTAAATACCGTCTTTTCAAGAGTCCCTGGAATAATATACACAGCCTTTTTGAATTACTTTACTGTATTTTTGTTGCAAAATTACCCCTGCCTTTCCTCTCCAGATGGTCTCAAGAAGGTCAACTAATACCATCAATAAAACAGCAACAGAACAGCCCCACATCAATTCAACAAATCAGCTAATGAAACAACAATAAAACAATGGCTAACAGGAGAGCAACAAAACCACAGCTCCTTCTTCTTTTATAGAAGAAAAGAACAAAAGCCAGAACAATGATATTCAGAGTCCAACACAACAGAAAGGAAAGCCGGGTGGAAGCTTGCTTTAAAAATTCCACCGGATACCAACAACGCGGGAACAACGACAATCTCGCAAGGAAGGCACTTTGCAGACGCCATGGTGCCACCACCAAGCAGGCAGCCAAGAACAGCAAGTTACCGCCAATTGCACGTCCGCATCTGCAACAAGGCCTCCCTAGATGACCATGCGCGCCGGGAGAGAGGGTCCTTCCCCATCCCTACCTGGAGATACCGGGGCTCAAGCATGTGCAGCATGTGCTCTACCCCAGGACTATGGTCTTTCCACTACAAGACTGGCAACGAAACAGAAATCAAATGCACACAGTGTGTCTTGCAAGTGTCGGTTCCCACTGAAGCTGCACGATGTAGGGAGCAAAAGGTGTTCAACAGGAACTGAAGGCAGAAGAAAAAAGCCTTTGGCTCTTGCAACCTTCGATGAGAGTGGCCAAGAAATAGCACTTGCACACCCTCCCTGGCCAGGCCTCAGGCCACCAAGCCAGGGGGGCAGGGAAGTGGACAGTGCCTTCTCTGCACACCCTGCAAGGAGGCTAGGTGCAAACGAGACAAGGACGCTGGGCTGTGCATTTGTTAACCCCTCGAGCCAGGAGTTATGACTCAGAGGGCGTCGTTGAGTCATCATGCCTCCCAGCGCTACTGATGGCACGCTACAATTTTCACACCGCTGCTTTCCCAGGGCCTCGCCGTCAGTCACAGCCTAGAACTTTGTGCCTAATTACAGGCGAGCGTCAGAAACGTAACCATAAAGAAGGGCAGCTTCTTGCGTTCTCTTTTTGTGCTCCGCACACAGCGACCCAAGCAAGCACAAGCTGCCAACTCCTCCGCTGGGAAGAGCGAGGGCAAATACAGCTATCTCTCCCTTAAAATTGTCCAGCAATGGTGACTGAGGAAGGGCTGGGGCCAATCTGCTCCTGGCGGATTGTGCATGAGAAAAATTTCCACATCCGTGGTGGGCACATCTGTCCTGTTTCTCTTTACTAAGTTTCATTATTTTCTATCCTGGGATGTAAACATTTCATGATTCTGCGAACACAGCTTTCAGAGCTAGATGGATGTAGATTAGATTAAAAGGTTGTGGGAAAATAGATTATGAGATTGAACAAAAACTCAGAAAGAAAGGAGACGACTACAGGAATAAGAAAAAATTGTGGTTGTGTGGTCATCTATTGGGAAAGGTGTTTTAACTCTAGAAAAGAAGACAGACAGACAGGTTCCATAGGGTCTTGTCCTTTTGATTGCTATGAAGAACTTTTTCCCTGTACCACTGAACATTTGGAATTACGAACCATAGCTCAAAGATACCGTAGTTGGACATAATTAGGAAGATGCAAGTGTGAAAAGCAATATGGGCAAATCTCAGAAGTTGGGGAGAGGGGATTCTGTGCTCAGGAGACAGAGACTTCTATGACCTGCTATTCTCTTTGCCCCTCCCCATGAATAAGCTATGCAAAATAAGGACAACGCTGCAAATGTCCCTAATTCGCAACAGTCATGGAAGTCTCCATTTCCTGGAGAACAGCTAGGGTCATTTTGTTGCAGGATTTCAATTGACGGGCTGATTAATTTCAAATTCAGGGTACAGTACGTGCAGCCCTGATTATATCGTTCCTGAGATGGAGGTGACCTCGTAAGGCAAAGCTTCATGGCAGGCGTGCCAAGTCCGTTGCTCCAATAACAGTGAAGTCACATGTAATAAAACCCTCTCCCAAGCGATTTCAAAACTGCACATCAACATTTTGCTGCCAAGTCTCCTTTGCGCTTTCAAGCTTTGTTTTGTTTTGTTTAAATTCTTGGTGCTACCTGAACAACAAGGATGTGAAAACACAAACTTGCTGAGTATCCCAGAAGCCTCGAGGTCTTTTCTACCACCTACACAGATAATTACTCCTAGATTGGGTGTTTGGGATCCAAGCCTTCCTGTGGCTAGCAGAGACTTGAAGACGACCAACTGGCAGCCCGTCCTTGACATCAAACAGAATAAGCGAGGTGTGGCAGAACTAGCCCTGCGCTCCGTATCAGGAACTGTGGGAGAAACAAATGGGGTTTTATGGATCAGCTCCCCAAATGCGATAACCATCTTGACTTAGCATGTCTCATCCAGGTGGATTCCAAACGGATTGCATGAAAGAGCATTTTTTTGCTCCCTCTCTGCTAATTTGCAGGCTGCCGTTGGGCTTCTGTTCTCCCAGAATGTCTCTATTTGCGGCCATTCCTCCCAGTTGCATAAGAACATCAGAAGAGCCCTCCTGGAGCAGCCCAAAGGTCTCGCTAGCCAGGCATTCTCTCTCCCACAGCGGCTAGTCAGTTGCCTCTAGGAAGCCACAAGGAAGACATGCAGGCAAGTCGCCATCTCCTGCTGCCGCCTCCCATTAATTGGTATGCGGTAGAATTCTCTTCCGTGAATTTGCCCAATCTCTTTTCATAGCGATCTAGGCTAGTGGCCATCAACACAGTTTGTGGCAGAGAGTTCCACAGACTAATTACAAACTGTGTGAAAAAATATTTCCTTTTGCCCAGACTAAATTCCCTCCCAGAACGTCTCTCTGTCCACTCTCTCCACCCCATGCAATATTTCATCATGCTCCCCTTCAACTTAAAACACCTCAAATGTGTTAGCCATCCGTCACAGGGAAGCTGCATCTGAGGAAGAGGTGGGACAGGGGACAGGTTCAAGGGCCAGGCTAAGCCATGGCCCAGCGTTACTAGCAGGACAACATAAGAACATCAGAAGAGCCTGGCTGCTGGATCAGGCCAAGGGCCCATCTAGTCCCTGCTTCCTGAGCACTATGCCAAATGCTGCCCCCCCCTTACCTGGTGTTGTGCGAATCTCTGTTCCACCAACTCCCTGGATCGGAAAAGTAAGAGGGGGACAGAGTGGTAGAGGAAGTGGGCAGGAGATTTGAGATGCTCCCTTCTCCTCCACACTTCCTCTTCTGCTCTGTCCCCCTCTTCCTTTTCCAGTCCAGGGAGTGGAAGGAAGAGGAGGAGCAGGGGAGGACCTGGGCAGTCAAAGGCAGGCACCCCAGACCGAAGTGCTGCCAAGACGACTGCCTCAGGTATCCTCGGGGGGGGGGGGGGAGCCTGGCCCTGCTAGAGCCTGATGCTAGAAGCTGGCCAGGCCATGCATGCTGGTACCGTCGTGTTTCCGACAGCCACAAAAGGGCTTATGCTGCCTGATCGCTCGGAACGATTGGGCCAAAGGACACTTGTAACATCCTGGCTCTGAACCCAAGGATCCTTGTCTGAGAACCGCTCCCCAACTATTACCCATCCCTGAAGGCTCTGCTTTCTGCTTCAGGGATGGCTTTCTACTTCAGTCACCTTTATAGCTGTATCATTTACTCTGCCATCGCTGGTCTTCCACTGATTTACATACCAGGAAGCTGCTCTTTTGGCTAAAGGCTCACTCGGAAAATATAAGGGTGGTGAAGACCAGCAGGGATTGTGAAGAGCTCCAGAAGGACCTCTCCAAACTGGGACAATGGGCAGCAAAATGGCAGATGCGCTTCAATGTAAGTAAGTGCAAAGTGATGCACATTGGGGCAAGAAACCAAAATTTCACGTATACGCTAATGGGTTCTGAGTTGCCTGTGACGGATCAAGAGAGAGATCTTGGGGTGCTGGTGGACAGGTCGATGAAAGTGTCGACCCAGTGTGCGGCGGCTGTGAAGAAGGCCAATTCCATGCTCGGGATCATTAAAAAAGGGATTGAGAATAAAACGGCCAATATCATTATGCCTTTGTACAAATCGATGGTAAGGCCACATCTGGAGTATTGCATCCAATTCTGGTCACCACACCTCAAAAAGGATATAGTTGAATTGGAAAAGGTGCAGAAAAGAGCGACCAGAATGATTCGTGGGCTGGAGCACCTCCCTTATGAGGAAAGGCTACAGCGTCTGGGGCTTTTCAGCCTAGAAAAAAGGCGCCTGAGGGGGGACATGATTGAGACTTATAAAATTATGCATGGGATGGAGAGAGTGGATAGAGGGAAATTCTTCTCCCTCTCGCACAACACCAAAACCAGGGGACATGCACTAAAATTGAGTGGAGGGAGAGTTAGAACGGACAAAAGAAAATATTTCTTTACCCAGTGTGTAATTCATCTGTGGAACTCCTTGCCACAGGATGTGGTGATGGCACCTGGCCTAGATGCCTTTAAAAGGGGGTTGGATGGATTCATGGAGGAAAAGACCATCACAGGTTACAAGCCATAAGCAACCTCCTGGTTTTAGAAGTGGGTTTTCTCTGTGCCAGGTGCAGGGGAGTGTCAGAGGGAAACAGGTTATCTTGTTGTCTTGTGCTCCCTGAGGCATCTGGTGGGGCCACTGTGTGTTACAGGAAGCTGGACTAGATGGGCTTTTGGCCTGATCCAGCAGGGCTCTTCTTATGTTCTTATGTTCTTATGTACATCCAAGGAGGCCCATTGGGGAAGGGCAGCCCTACACCCAGAGAAGGGGACACGTCCCCTTCTCCCGAGGTGTTCCCAGGCTGCGCTGACGTGGCCCAGGAAGGGCGTTAGATACTGCGGCCGGCCTTTTAGGCCAGCCGCGCATCATTGTGTAGGATCGGGCTTCCCATGAGGAACTGTGCGTGCTGTTTTTTCAGCACAAGCAACAGCAATCTGCTTCCCTACCCACTCATCTCACCCCTCCCTCATGCGTTCCCTTTACGTTTCGGTTTATAGGGACTGGGCAAAGGAAAGTGCAAGGTAAGTAGGGAGGAAGTAGAAGCAGCTCAGTGCAGCTCAGTCCACGGTGGGCTGGAGGGAGGCGGCAGCAGATTCGAGGTGAACTTGGCTACCCAGGATCGGCCGCTTCCCCACCCCCTGCCACCGCGTTGCTGGCTTCATGGCTGGGCCAGCCCTGGCTGGCAGGCTGCATTCGACTTGGTGGGCTCCACGTTGTGCAGGCCGCCCAGTCAAAACAGGGCCAGCCTGGCAGCTCATTTCCTCCTTTGTGCCAGACTTCCTGCTCCGCTCCTCCTGTTCTGCATTAAAATGCAGAAGGCCACTACACTTCTTCAGATCTTTTCGCTCCAGTCTTGCTATCACTTTACAGCCCTCATAAATCAAGCGTGCCTTCTTTCCCCCTTGCATTTTACAAACAAAAACAAAAAAAGGCAGAGAAAAGTTAGGGTACTGCTGGCCAAACAGCTTTGCGCACCGGATAACAAATGCACGCCTCTAATGTTGCCTCATCTCGTCAACGTTGCTTGACTCCTTAATGAGATCTTTAAGCTCCCAGGCTAACGAAATGTATTAACTGTCATCGTCAGTATTTATTTTTGCAATGGGAAACAATGATATTCTATTAAGCCAGGACTGAGTAGCAGAGAGGTCAGAGTGAGTCTCTTAATTGAAAAAACACACTGGCTGGCTGGACACCCAGGTCCCCCTACTCCGACGGATTCCATTGCAGGCCTTCGCAATGCATCACTGCCATCGAGGGCACAACCCACTATTGTCTCCTGCTGGAACAGTACAGCAAAGTGTGAACACTGAACAGGGAGTTGGTCGGATTTGCCAAATCTGGGCTGCTGTCTTGGACTGGGAGAATGATCGCTAGATCAACCGACTGAAGGTGTGGTCGATTAATTAGGGACCCATTTCATGCACTCCAACAATCTCTCTAGTCTTTATTGTAAACCACAGTTCCTCTTCTGCCCCTGTTTTTGCCTTTTGGAGATGACTAAAGTTTCCTTGCGAAGTTGCTGTATTGTCAGTCTTCTGGTTTCAAGTCTGCCTCCAGAGTCTCTAAAAGATCTTCCCCGAGTGGGAAGCCTCCAGTCCAACGCAAGTGCATTCAAACACATTCACATGAACACTGGGATGCCTTATTGTGCTCAGCCTGCCATTTCACGTGCTGGTGAGGCTTATTATGGACTGTTGATAATAGACTACTGTAGGATAACTTGCAGGGCATTGTTATCCTAGGGGAGCATCCCAACATGTGATTGCCCATCTGCAATCTGGACTGGAATAGTCTGCCTCACCATCTCAGCACTGTACTGCTTCATCCTGCTTCATCTATAGACCAGCCTGTGAGAGTAGGAACAGCAAGGGCCAACTGACCGATCGTGGAGGGAAAGCAAAGGGATGCGGAAGCCACTTGAGAGAGGATAAGGCTGGATTCACACTACACGAAGCCAGGCGCAGAGGCCCCTGCCTCTGCCTCCGCCCGCAAAGCTGGTCTTCCCGCCTGTTGTCCCTCCTGCTGTCCCGCCTTCTTAAGAAAGCGCAGCTTACAGATTGGAAGTAGTTCTGATTGGCATGCAACCACTCTCCCCCCCCTCTCATCCGATTGGTGGCTGCAGTAGCTCCGCGAACCCGCCCCCTAGCTCCGCGAACCCGCCCCCTCAAAAGATGGGTTTCCGCATCTTGTACGCGGGAGATCACAGCTGCTCCGCTTGCTTCCGAAATGCTGTCAAATGCTGTCCGCACATCTCCGTAACGTGCCAGGATTCGTGTAGTGGGAATCCAGCCTAAGACCTGAGAAGGAGAAGAGGCAGCAGGATTCCAGCCCAAGTCCCAGAGAGAGTCAATTTCACAAGGACAGGAGCTCCAGGCGTCAGAGGGGAAAAGGGAGGCAGGATCCAGAAAGGTCTGGTGGTGGGAGGAGGGAAGACACCAAGAACAGGACATACAGGAGAGGAGACCTGGAATGTGCAGACTAGAAGGTGACTGCCCAATACATGTCCAAAAAATTTTTTCATCAGCGACTCGAAATTATTATTTTTTTTCAAAACCGGACCATCTCTCCTTAATTTTGGAACAACGGCAAGTGTCTCATTTTCCTGCTTCAAACAAACTGCTCTTGGAGGACAGGTCAGCCCTCCTCCTCAGGATGTATGTAGTCCCCACAACGAAAAACAATGCCTCGCATTATTATGTAGAACGTTTAGGGATCGGTTGGGAGAGGAGGAGGAGGAGGAGGAAATGGGCAACTCTGGAGAGTGGACGGTTGGCTCGCCGTCAGAAAATGTAGCCTGGTTGTATGCAGCAGCTGTGGAGTGAGTAGTACAACACTCCACTTACTGAATGACAACGGCTTTATTGGCAAGCCAATTCAATTAAAGCCAGTGCGACCCAACAAAGTAGCAGGCGGCGCACTCTGCATAAAGAATATGGAATCGTGCCTACATTTCCTGAGTGCCCTCAGCCCTAGCTGTCCCTCTGCATGAGAGAGAAAGGGATGAATGAATTAGACTCGGATGATAGTAATTAATGGCTGGCTGTCAGGGAGTCATCCTGGAGGCCTGGCGATGGAAGAAAAAAAAATACGTTGGGAAAATGAAGCTGAATGCTGGCTGGGACAGGCAGGCCCAACCTGGCTCTTGTAACACTTGGGAGTGTGAAGAATCGCCTTGCTGCTTTTTGCATTGATCAGTGCTTGGCGCGCTATCGATACCTACAATAATTCATTCATTTTTCATTTGTACAGAAGGTATCCCGCAGGCCGTGTTTCTGAGAAACCTACTTTGAGTTTTGATGCGAGGCTATAAGAAACAAACAAAAAAGACCAGCAAAAGCAGGTACCTTTTACGATTGGGCTGGAAATAAAAATATATTCTTCTGAAATATATGTACTATATAGGAAATCATTTTCGCCTTTGGGAACAAAGATGGCGCCCTTAGCTTGGGAAGAAGCATCAGAGCTTGGCCTACCTAAGATATTATTTTTAGGGACAAAAAGGTCAGGGTGTGTGGGGGGGGTTGTCTCCACAAAAAGGAAGGAACACTAAAAAGAAGAAACACGAGGGTGATGGCACCTGGCCTAGATGCCTTTAAAAGGGGTTTGGACAGATTCATGGAGGAAAAGACCATCACAGGTTACAAGCCATAAGCAACCTCCTAGTTTTAGAAGTAGGTTTTCTCTGTGCCAGGTGCAAGGGAGTGGCAGCAGGAAACAGGTTATCTTGTTGACTGTGTACTTCCTGAGGCATCTGGTGGGGCCACTGTGAGATACAGGAAGCAGGACTAGATGGGCCTTTGGCTTGATCCAGCAGGGCTCTTCTTATGTTCTTATGTTCTTATTGTTGGCTGTGTGCTCTCAGAGGCATCTGGTGGGGCCACTGTGAGATACAGGAAGCTGGACTAGATGGGCCTTTGGCTTGATCCAGCAGGGCTCTTCTGATCTTCTTATGTTCTAGGTGTCGAGGCACCTCCCCAAAGGACCATAGGAGGCAGAAATCATGTAGGGCCTGTATGCTTCACAAAGATCTCCAAGTGCCTCGAGGAAAGCCATGGAGGCAAAGCGCAGGCGTGACCTCAGTTTTATAGTGGAGTTTGCAACCCCCAAGAGGGCCATCAAATAGCACAACAGGCCTCTTCTGAAGATATCCTGCCTGCATTTGGCAAATGCAGAGTGAGGAAAGCTGGACCAGCCCCACTGGCTCCCCCCTCCCAGCCGCCCAACCGGCCGCCATTTCCACTCCTGTGGTGTTTGCGGGTGTTGCTCGCACCCCCTTTCCATGAACATTCTGAATGCCTGGCCACTGGCGAGCAAGGCCCACGGGCCTGTCCGTGGCAGGGAGCGTGGCCAGTGAGCATGGCCTCCTTCTCTATGTTTACTGAATGTGGGGAAGGGTTCTGGAGAAGAGGGCCAATGTTTTCATTTTGCGATCAAGTTGACCTGTTTTGTTTCGAGAATCCTAAGTGAGATTTATGGGGGAAGATACGAGTTTTTTAAACAGACTTTTGCTGCTAGTGGGTGTTTTTTTTTAATGTTGTTTATGCCCTCTTTTTAACACAAACATTTTATTTTATGTTTTTGCTTCAGGTATTCTGAACCTAGAAGTGAGTAACAATTCCTCACCCTTGTACAGCACAAACGCTAATAGCTTGCCTTGCAGGGTTGTTGTAAGCATGAATGTGTTAACAGATGTAAAGCATCCAGAGTGCTGTGGCTGTGTCTTAGCCATCATCGCTGCTGTCGTCCTCATCATGTTGCCCCCCCCACTCATCTCCCGCCCCCCCCCACATTGGACAGAAAAGGCAGCGTGTTCCCAGAGCTCAGCTGCAGACGAGGCTGCTGCCCTCGGAACGCCAGGGGCACTGCGACCGACTCAAGGCAGGTCACCCTTCGCTGCTCATTCCTCCATTCTGCCATCCCCCTTGGGGCCAGCTGTCCCCTTTACCAGCAGTCGCGGCCGCTGATGCCTCCGAAGACTGCATTTGTCCAGCAAAATGCTTCAGCCAAGCCAGTGATTCGGTTACACGAGGCATCTTGCAGCTTTGATCGCTAGGAGGTCACGAAACTCTCATGTCCCCAAGAGAAGGCAAGGGTCAACTAGCCCCTTTTAGAAGGCTCTGCTGTCTCCGAAATGCAGCGAAATCTAATATTGGGAGGCTTTGTTCTACATGGCATTAATCAAAAACATAGCTCAATGCAACAGCACACGTTTTGCATGCAGAAGGTCCCAGCTTGGAATCCTGGCACAGGGCCAGAGAAGACCCCTGCCTAAGACCCTGGAGAACCGCTGCCAGACAATACTGAGCTAGAGGGACCAAGGATCGGACTCAGAATAAAGTCGCCACCGACGTCACTGCTTTCAGGACTACTGTATACATGCTTTCCATCCATGACATTGCATCCTACGTTTCAACAGCTTATCGATCCAAAGCCCATATTTACTAAGAAGTTATGCTCTGCTTATTTTTTTTTAATGAGACTCATTTCCATGTAAGCGTGAAGCCTACGCTTCATTTTTAGGACACTTTCAATCCGTTCTTACTCTTTTCACCTATTATTCCCATTTTACAGAGAAGCTGTTGAGGCAGAGCATAGCTGGAGGCCAATTGGAGGCCAGGAACCTTTCTGCAGTGTCAGTCTCAAAGCCCAATCCTATCAATTCCGTCCCCTGCTGATGCAGCGGTGCCAAAAAGGCTACCGCTGCATCCTGGGGGGGGGGCAGTTGCAGAAGTCTCCTCTGGGTAACATAACATTTGTTCCCAAGGATAAGGCTCCGCGGCACAGGGGGGGGGTGTCTATTCAGACCTGCGCCAGTGAAATCGCTGGCACACGTCTGCGTGGACCTAACCTGGGGAGGGGGTTAGGATTCGGCAGCCACTGCTGCCGCTGAACCCGCCCCCTTCCCAGACCCGTTCTGCACTCTCCTACCCCCATCACCCGCTCCGATTTTGCCCTCCCCGCACCCTGTCACACCCCTCTTACCTGCCTCGGAGTGTCTTTGTACATCCACCAGCAAGTTTGGGAAGGCTCCACCCTCCCTGCCAGTGCTCCTGCAGCACGCTACTCTGCACTCTGCCGGATCACCTTTAGCGACTTCTGTACTGCAGTCAGTGCTGGCGCAATGCTTGCTCCGCCAACAGGGCAACCCAATAGGATTGGGCTGCCCATCCTGGAATACATGAATCAATTATAAAGCAGAGTGTCTCCGAGTACAGACAGAATTCCAAACTTGATTGCTGTTTAATATACAGGTACAAATTAAGCAAAGGCTGGTGTAGATGCAGGCAGACATCTGGCTTACATCCACTTTGTTTTCAACTGGAACCTCGAGGTCCCCCTACCGGAACTGGGTGCCAAATAGTGGGGGGGGGGAGAGCCAAATGTCGAATGGTGAGTCAGCATGCAAAGCCAGTTCCTTGGGATAACCTGCATGTTCAAAAACAAATCCTCCACGTCTGAGTTGCTATTGAACATAGACTTGCACAAAGACTTTGTCAAAGGGAGTATAAATTACAAGTGAGGAAAACTGGAATTGATAGAGATTTTTTGTTTAACTTGCAATGTAATGTTAAGTTGTGCTAGCACTTTTAAGCATCAAGTACCATTTTACAGCTGGAGACCCTGGAGGCTCAGGTTGCAATCTTATACTTACCTGGGACTGAACATTATAGGACTTACTTCTGAGTAAACGTGCACCGGATTGCACTCTCAGAGGCAGACAAGTTGCCCGTGGATCAGGCAAGGAAGTGTGCATAGGAGGACTGCAGACTTGGGTGAGTGAAATAGAAGGGAAAGCAACACACCCTGAACTAACCACGTTTGTAATGGCATCCCCAACATCTGTCCAACGGGCAAAACAGGAACAGGTAGCAGAAAATAGGGATGATCCCTGTAAATAGGGACAGCTGGAGCATATGGTGACCCTGAGGCCCCTGCTATAAAGTTTCACCTGTTCTGTATCGTATTGTTTATGCTTTTTGTTGTCAACTGTCTCGGGTGCCATTATATGACAAAAAGTCGGCATATATGTTCTGGTCAGTTTAGGAGCTGCCCAGGTAGATCAGTCTGATGGCAGTAGAGGCAGATACCTGTACCAGTCAGCTGACACCATTCCAATGGGAATTCCCTACATTGAACAGACTGGGAGGTAGAGGGTTCCTTGCTTGGGCGAGAGAGGATCAGGTGACTGACTACTACTCCCTGCCAGTCATGTATCCCCAAATGGCGCAATTGTCTATTTTCCGAAAGAAAGAAAGAAAGAAAGAAAGAAAGAAAGAAAGAAAGAAAGAAAGAAAGAAAGAAAGAAAATCAGTAATTAAAGACACCCTCAAGCAAAAAGAAACTGACACTGGGGCTTTTCAAAGCAGCTATTCAAAGGGCAATTCATCACTAATCCCCAGCCAGTTCCACAGGAAGCAATAGAATGAGCTGAACTTACAAAGACGGAGTGTTTAATTTAAAGGCACAGGAGCCCTGAGAAGGCTTAACAGGGCTTCACCTGTCCACCCAAGTTGGCTGGTGGTGCTGCTTCCTAACAAATGGATCACCACAACTCAGGTGTCCTATACCATAAAGGGTGAGAGAATAATAGATGGCAATTCCAGAGAAAAGAGCTAGCATGGAAGCAATCTCTGTCTGTGAAGCTGAATTAACACTTGAAAGGGCTATCTGCCTCCTGTGCCTTCTAACTAAATACTTCCTTGTTGCAGGTCCAGCTCATTCTATTGCTTCCAGTAGAACTTGGCTGGGGATTAGTGATGAATTGTCCCTTGAATAGCTACATCTATGGAGGAGGGGGTCAGTCAGGAACAGGACCATGGTGGGGAAAAAGTTAGAAATCTCTTTCCCTCCAACACTGCAGTCCCAATCTGAATCAGAGCCCCATACAACTGTGATTTGTGCTTGAAAACTCCAGCAAGCAGGCCCTGACACTCTTTCAGGATTCATTTAATCTGGGCAGAGAGCATTAGTCTGGCCCTGGTCATATTCCTTGACCGTAACCATATCTTCCATTTTATAATTGTTTTAAAGAGGAAAGGATTAAGGCAGCCTAACTACTTTCTAATATATTGTTTTCAGCACAGTAGCTGTTAAAAAGAATGGCAATGTTTTCTCAGCTGGGCGCATTTTTTTTAATTTTTATTTTTATGTCAGGGCTAAGAAACAGTTGGAACTTGCCAGAGCAAAAGGAGGAATGGAGGGAGGGAGAGGAAAGCCAACCCCCCCCCCCCCAAAAAAAACGCTCAGATAAACAGAAAAATTTCACCTGAGGCTGGAACTTGATTTAGTAGAGTCCAGAAGAACAGGTCAGACACCGGAGTGTCCTTTTTCTTTGCCAGATTACAGGCATGAAAGTGCTGAATGACTGCCAGAACAGTTTGGCCCCAAGGTCTATCCCACTGCTAATATATAATTGTGATGGGAACTTCAGCGAGACTTCAGAGGCTGGGTACAGTTGTCTTTTCATGCTTCTGTTTGCTTTAGATTTGTGATAGAAGGCCTTGCATGTCTTAATCTGCAAAAACAAAAACTGTGGATAAGAAAGGGGGGTGTCGGAAATAACAAGGCAGGGCAAGGGAGCCCCCCAGGCCCTGATCTGCTGAAGCAGCAGAATCAGGTGGGAGCGCTTTAAGCCAAGAGAGTGGGCTGATATCATTTTTGAACACTCCCCAAATTACACACACACACACACACACACACACACACACAAAACACCACTCTTCCCACATGAAGAAAGTTAGCACACAAGAGAGAAGGATTCCTGAGCCTAGTATCACCCTTGCAGTGCTAATTTCCTACTTACAGGGAGTTCTTTCTTTAAGATCAAATACGGAATCCCTTGCCTGCTGCAGTCTAAAGTAATGTAGCCCATTCTACCACCATTCATTCCCCACTCAAAGCTGCTTTATACTGTACCATATCAGACCTTTGGCCCCTCTAGCTCAGTATTCCCTGCAGCTTTCCAGGGTCTCAGTCTGGGTTTTTTTTCCAAGCCCTTCCTGGAGATGCCATAGCCCAAGTCTTGGACTTTCCATATGCAAATCATGGCTCTTTTTTATTGCTCCGCCTGATTTTGCAGCCTGTGTAGATCTAGCTGTAGATCCTCACATATAGACAACAGGCTGCTGTTGAGGGGAGGAAGGAAGGTCTCCTCTTACTCCCACTGTGGTTGGAGCTGTCAGCACTGACAATGCTAGTTATCCATTGCCAGTTTGAAGGGGAGGAGTCTTTCTGCCCAATCCTATCCACCACCATTGGCACAGATGCAGTCGTGCCAAGGAGGTGGGCACTGCATCCAGTGATGGATGGGGTGTGATCAGGAGGCCCAGGTGATCAGATGATATACCATATTGGTCTGAGTATAAGACTCACTTTTTTCTCCTAATTTAAGTTTTTAAACTAGGGGTGCGTCTTATAATCAGGCTGTTGCAATTTAATGCCAGTGATTTAACTGAAATGTTTTAATAGCACCAAACTTTAAGGGTGCGTCTTATAATCAGGTGCGTCTTATACTCGGGTTTGAGCAAGGTTAGGCTCAAAATCCTACAAGCTAGGCTTCAGCAGTACGTGGACCGAGAACTACCGGACGTACAAGCTGGGTTTCGAAGAGGCAGAGGAACTAGAGATCAAATTGCCAACATGCGCTGGATCATGGAGAAAGCACGAGAGTTCCAAAAAAACACCTACTTCTGCTTCATTGACTACGCAAAAGCCTTTGATTGTGTGGATCACAACAAACTGTGGCAAATTCTTAAAGAGATGGGGGTACCAGACCACCTTACCTGTCTCCTGAGAAACCTGTATGTGGGTCAAGAAGCAACAGTTCGGACCGGCCATGGAACAACTGATTGGTTCAAAATTGGGAAGGGAGTGCGGCAAGGCTGTATATTGTCACCCTGCCTATTTAACTTATATGCAGAGTACATTATGAGAAATGCAGGGCTGAATGAATCGCAAGCCGGAATCAAGATTGCCGGGAGAAATATCAACAACCTCAGATATGCAGACGATACCACCCTAATGGCAGAAAGTGAAGAAGAACTAAAGAGCCTCTTGATGAGGGTGAAAGAGGAGAGTGCAAAAGTTGGCTTGAAACTCAACATTAATAAAACTAAGATCATGGCATCTGGTCCCATCAATTCCTGGCAAATAGAAGGGGCAGAAATGGAAGCAGTAACAGATTTTACTTTTCTGGGCTCCAAGATCACTGCCGACGGAGACAGCAGCCATGAAATTAAAAGACGCTTACTCCTTGGAAGGAAAGCTATGGCAAACTTAGACAGCATAATAAAAAGCAGAGATATCACCATGCCAACAAAAGTTCGTATAGTCAGGGCGATGGTGTTCCCAGTAGCAATGTATGGTTGCGAGAGTTGGACCATAAGGAAGGCTGAGCGCCGAAGAATAGATGCTTTTGAACTGTGGTGCTGGAGAAGACTCCTGAGAGTCCCTTGGACTGCTAGGAGATCAAATCAGTCAATTCTAAATGAAATCAAGCCTGACTGTTCCCTGGAAGGACAGGTACTGAGGCTGAAACTCAAATATTTTGGCCACCTAATGCGAAGAGAGGACTCTCTGGAGAAGACTCTGATGCTGGGAAAGATTGAAGGCAAAAGGAGAAGGGGAAGGCCAAGGATGAGATGGTTAGACAGCATCACCGATGCAACGAACATGGAAATGAGCGAACTCAGGAAGATAGTGGAGGACAGGAAGGCCTGGCGGGATATGGTTCATGGGATCACGAAGGGTCGGACACGACTTAACGACTGAACAACAACAACAAACTTATACTCGGGACAATGCGGTATATATTTGAGAACGAAAACTTTCATGGCCAGCTACAATTTTTAGAGAAACAGGAAATACGGGTAAAAGAGCCATGTAAAAAACAAAGTCCAGCCAGAATAAAAACAAAAATCGACCCTGCTTGCGCTCTTCGAATTCCTCCGACAATGCAAGCAGGCAAGAGTTCATTAAAATCTACAGCAGAAACTATTAAAATCCGACGTTTCGTTTCCTAAAATCTGGAAACATTTACTAGGAACAGTCAAAGGACTGGTAGATGGTGAAAGAAGCAAGCGCAACGGCTGGTTAATTTGTAATTCAAAAGCGCGGGAACAAAGCAATTGACAGCGAAGCTGAAACGGAAGTCTTTGATTAGCGCAGAAAACCGGTCCTGCAAAGAATACACCAAGCAAGCAATATATATATATATATATATATATATATATATATATATATATATATATATATATATATATATCGCCTTTCTTGATCATTGGATCATTGGATTTCGCCTCAGACTTTAATCCAAGGCAGTTTACATGGACCTATCTCAGCTAATAGTTTTGTAGCTGTATCCCCCATGAGATCTAGAAACGTGCTTTAAACATTCATTGTCTCATCTTTTTTTAAGCCATCTGAGCTGAGGGCCACCACCGCATTTGGTGGCAAGACTTTTGTTAGAATTCAGCTTAAGGAGGAGCATGGGAGACCTTAAGCTAGGAAAGAGATCTTGCTAAAGGGGATCAAGACTCCTGAAATACAGTCTGTCCTGCCCTCTCCCCAGACTGGAGAACCATCATGGCCAGAACACAAAACCTGCCCAGACTTGGCCCCAAATCATGGCCAGAACAAGGGGCAGCATACTACTTGGCAGAACCTGAAGGTGCGGACTGGAGCAGCTTTTGCATCTGGCCCTGTTGTCAATCTGTAATAGGTTAGCTTGCCTTGTTTTAGACCTCAGGGTGATGATGACAAGATATTTTAGCTGGGAAGGAGCCACAGCGATGAACAGATAAGGAGCTAGTTGCCTCATTAGTTTTTTATACAATGGAAAGGGGGGAGGGGAGATGGACTGAACAAAACACCATTTGCAAACTTGCGTTCCTGTTGTTGTTTGTCTCCAGTAACGATTGTGCAAATACCAAGACCAAACTTGCCCAGACCTAAAGATCAACTTCAAACCCTCTGGGGTACCATAGCTGGATGGTAGCTGTCGCAAGGGACAGGGCCTTGTCTGTGGTGGGCCCACAACTTTGAAATGCCCCCTACAGGAAAATCTTATGGTCTTCCTCTCTTCCCACTTTGAGAGGCTTTTGAGAACGTCTTTATTCAGACAGGCCTACCACACCTACTGCTTTTATTGCACGCTGCCTTACTCCTTCTGTGCCGCTGTTTAAATTGTGGTATTATGGTATATTGATGTTGTTTTAATAAATTGGTACTGTTTATACAGCTGTTTGTGTTATGGTAGGTTGCTCTGAGTACTTTTCCTTGTCAAAAAGTGGTACAGTATATAAATGAAATAAATAACATAATAAAGGTCTATTGCAGGGGTTGGCAACCTTCTTGGAAAAAGGGGCCAGACGTTCGACGATGACATCATCACGTCACCACCAAACTTCTGGTGGTGCACAGAAGTTCACCACCAAACACCACCGAGCTGCGCAGAGCTCGGCTTGGGAGGCAAAGCCTCCTGCCCATTTGCCGCATGTCAGACAGGGAGAGGCGGCAGTGGGGTAGCCAGCCCCCCCCCCGAGGTTGGGGCCCACCTCTCGACGCCCAAAAATAATTAGCATAAATTAGCATAAATTAAGTTTCGTTTTTGTTTTGTTTTTTTCGGTTTAGGTTTTAAGGGGTTTTTTAGCGCTATCGGGGCTTCTAAACGTGTGTATATGCTTTGCGCCCACTTAACTTTTGTACAGGAGCCTCCAGCGAGCCGCCTGCCCGGGTTCACAGAGGCTCTGTGCTGCTGCGCCCAGGCAGATGGCTCTGCCAGTCCCCATCCAGTGCGCAGCAAAATGGGCGGGAGGCTTCTCCTCCCAAGCTGAGCTCCACACCGGCCTGATATCTTTGGGTGGTGGGCTGGATCTGGCCCGTGGGCTGCACGTTGCCAACCCTGGTCTGTTGCATCTGACTGTGAATGTCCCATTTAGCTATCATGATTGATAGCTATCAGTAGACTTGCCACGGTAAACATGTCTAATCCCTTTGGGTTTTAATGTCCTCTAAGCCAGTGGCCAATAATTACCCATCTTGTGGCGCTGAATTCCACAAGTGAATTATGCATTGTGTGAAAAAGGAACTCTTTCTTTCAATACATTGTGCCGGTTGATTTCATTGCAATTATGTTATATGTGTCTATGTTATAAAAACGTTTCTCTCCCCATGCCATTCATAATTTTCTGTCAGGTCCTCCCCACCACCAGTCATCTTTTTTTTTTTTCTTTGAATCCTAAAGCCTCAAGCAGTCCCACTAGCCCTCGATTCATGCTGGTCCTGATTCAAGGCCAGGAGAACAACAAACATCCCACCTCCATGGAACATCTTGCTGGAGGGCGCTGTGTTTGTTGAACCTTGGCTATGAATTCGGGTTCCACACAGGGACTGGTAGCGCAGCTGATTTTTTACAAGGTTATATGCAGCTCTCTGGCCGGGCTCTTAAGACAGGCCTGCTAAGACCCCTGGGAAAGCCAGAATCTTCCTTGCTGTTCTTTTTCTTTCAGGAGAGTTGCATGCTTCAATGATGGAAAGCGGAAATGAGCTGATTTCAGAGGCCTCCGGTAATTCACAAATTGGCAAGGTTGTGTTTCTTTCTTGTATTTTTCTTTGTGTAAAAGCAGCTTATGGACGAATACCCAGGTTGGATCAGGGCCACAGTGTATGTGGGGGGGGGATGATCTTTTGGCCCTGCACTGCTTCCCTGACTCAAATCATGCTTGGCAAGGTGGCCACTGGAAGGTCTCCCTCCCCTGACCATCGTGGCTTTCTTTCATTTTGAGTGAACCACCACCAGCAACACCTGTGTTGCCTGCCAAGTTTTGTTCCTCCACAATGGCCCCCTTAGTATCGTGAGGCGGCATGAGATGCTGCAGAGGAAAAATCATGGCGGTCAGCAACTGCCACCTGCTACAGCACTGTTGTTGCTGTGGCCAGCCCCCCCCCAAAAAAAAGTGAAAGAAGGGGAGAGGACCCCTGTGGCGAGGCTCCTTTTTGTTTCTCTTAAGGGAACCCCTCGGTAGATTTAACCTGAAAGGGATTCAGCTGAGTCATTTTGAACTCTCCACTATTAAGAGTGGCCGATTTTGTGTATTGCTCATCTTCATCACCTGGTACCAGAGAAGCAAAACCTGCTAGCCAGCCCACCTGCTGAGATTGGCATGTGCCAGGCAGTTGGCCAGTCAAGCCCACCTGACCAGGTAGGCAGGCTCAGGTGGTCTGGACCCCTCCATTCAGAAGGGCAGATGTGCAGCCCTAACCCAGGCTACTTAAGACAGAGCACCCAACAGCTCCCGACGCTCCCAGGGTCAACCCGTGTATCGTGTGAGGGAGCCGATCTCCCAGACTGGGGGAGATGCTGAAGGAATGCAAATACTGTACTGCAAGGAAGCAGCGAGTACTAACTTAGGCAGGGCCATGTCTAACTAGTTGTGTCAGGTTTTGATGGTGTTCCATGTTGCCTATAACATCGAGACCAAACTTTTGTTTACCTAACGACAAGACCGGCCTGTTGTCTAATTCCAACACCGGTTTTTATCCAATTGCCACTTTTTGTCTGTTTTCAGCAATACCCTTTCCCCCTTTTCCCTACCTATTCATATTTAATAAACGCTTGCTATTTGTACCAGTTACAATCCCAGGGCTAAGAGCTCTCTCCCCCATGTCCCGGATGGCCTCTTGGGGCTAGTGCTACCCAGGGCAAGTGTGGATGCAGAGAAGTTGGCGTTAGCCTGGGCAGCTGGCATCCTCGATGGCTCCTACAGCATCCGGCTACTTCCATGCTCAGGGAAACCTGACTCCAGACACCCCTAGACTTATGGTGCCAGGCAACAAAGGTGATCTTGACCCCAAATCAGAGAATGATGGGTTACAGATGCTCACCTGGCAAGCGAATGGCCAATTCACATCAGCCCTGGAAAGATCCCCCTTTGGCGAGTCCCCGTAGCCTCTCAGCCTTGTGAAAGGCTCCCTTGTACACAACACACCTTCTCTCTGGAAACTCCAGGGCAGCAGAGGAGCAGAATTAAAAATCTCCTTCATGGATCTAATCCTCCTGCCCTGGGGATGGGGTGTCAGGCTTGCACCGGATTGCCTGCTTAATTATAGTCTGTGGGTACAGATAGACTATTTATTACCCTAGATTGAGAGATAGCTGTTGGAGCTGTGCCACAAAGATGACATGAGAAAGGTCTAGCAAACCCTGGACTGTTTAGTACAACTTCATTAAACACACACACACACACACACACACACACACACACACACACACACACACACACACACACATGTTGTACAATAAAGAGTAGGGCAGGAATTAATGGTGTAGGATACATATCCAGCTCAATTGTAGGGACTGGATCAGACCAATGGCCCTTCTAGTCCAGCATCATACTTTCCTCCGTGGCCAAGCACATGCCTCTGGAAAGTCACCATCCATCTGGGCATGAAGGCCAAAAGCCCACCACCACCACCACTGTTGTTGTTCAGGTAAGCAGCAACCCCTCACAGGGGCGCCCATCCATGGTGAGGAGAATCACCAGAGGCCCCCTTGCCAAGCGCCCTCTTGGCCTGCAGCCAGCCCAGGTGTTTTCAGGTGTGAGGCTTTCAACTTCAGTTGCTGTACAGGGGCGGCCCTTGTTTCCTTCCACACCCATTTCGCCTATGAAGACCAGCACAATTCCTTTGCCCCAGTCCCAGAGGCGTCGCTCTAGGTGGGGCGGAACGCTAATGGCTTCGACGACATGCCAGAGAGTAAACAGAGGGTCAGAGCGGGGCGGAACTTAGCGTTCCGCCCCACCTAGAGCGACACCACTGCCCAGTCCCCCACTGTAATAAGCTTAAGATGGAACTGAAAGAAATGCATATTATCCCGCTGCTTACCCTCCCCTTCGTCTCTTATCTCCCCTCTGTCAGAGTTTAGATCAGGGGTGGCCAACCTTTCAACATGAATGCTCCAGGACCTTGAAGGGTTGTCTAGGTGAGGGCATTTCAGCAAGTGCAGCTGCTTTAGCAGCACCATCAGCACTTGCAGCTGCCAAGATTCTGTCTTTTACACAACTCTTAAGAACGCAGAGGCCCTAATGGTGGAAGGTTGGCCACCCCTGGTTTAGATGGTGAGCTGCTCAGGACGGAGAGCTGTCTTCACACATTTCCTTCAGCACCATGCACACTAATGGTGCTACATAAGAGATAATTATTATAGGTTATATTGCTTCTATAGTGGCTGGGCCATCCCAAGATCTCCTACCATGTGAGGCGGCATGCCAGAGGCCGCGCCCCTTACCTTTTGATGTGCCACCCTCTGCTCCTCCCATTCCCCGGACTGGAAAAGGAAGAGGCAGGTGAGAGGCCTCTGCACCTCCTCCTCTTCTGCTCTGTTCCCCTCCTCCTTTTCCAGTCCGCAGAGTGGGAGGGGAAGCAATGGCGGGGCTGACAGAGGTGCGCGACCCCTGCCAACCAATCAGCTACCTGAACCTTAGATGGCCTTGTGGATGGGCCAGCCGGGTATCATAGGTGTGTATAGATTTCAGCCTTATTATAAGGTTTCTTTGTTGGTGTTAGAATCCCTGCTGGGGTGAGTGACAGGAAAAGGCAGAGCCAGTAGTGGCCCTACACCCCCATGGGAGGGAGCCACCGCCGCGACCCCCCCCCCATGGATGCAATACACGTGGTGTCATCAACACACGCCACCGTGGTGTGGACACACACCCCCGGTGCTTTTCGGCTCCTTTGGGGAGCCAAACGGTGCCTGGGAGGGCAGGAGGGCCAAACTTGCAGCCGACAACGGCTGCACAAAAACGAACCAGCAGTGGAGGGAGCACCGGAAGGTACACCCCCCCCCCGTGACCCGTCGCTTGGGGCCCACTGTCCCAACCGCCCCCACCATAACAACACCTCTGGGCAGAGCCCAGTGCAACTGACAGCTCAGATGGCAAGATCCATTACTCACAACACCTTGTGAGACATACACTGGGCTGACTTCCACACAGAAGCACAAATCTGCGTCCAAGATTCTATCCCAGATCAGGGATTCTAACAGCCAGATTTGGCAGGGAGGGGGAGAGAAGTGTTTTTGTTGCTGCTGCTGTTGTTAAAAACTTGAAAGTCAGAAACTCTTGCCTACCTACTGCAAATCGCCAAAAGGTCTACCGGTCTACCCAAGCCACCTTTCCTGACATATTACACACATATTTTTAACTGCTTGATTTTTTTTCACTGACAAATAACAGCACAGTAAATATTTTGTCCACCTAATGCGAAGAGAGGACTCTCTGGAGAAGACTCTGATGCTGGGAAAGATTGAAGGCAAAAGGAGAAGGGGAAGGCAAAGGATGAGATGGTTAGACAGCATCACCGATGCAACGAACATGAAAATGAGCGAACTCAGGAAGATAATGGAGGACAGGAAGGCCTGGCGGGATATGGTTCATGGGACCACGAAGGGTCGGACAAGACTTAACGACTGAACAACAACAAATGTGTATGGGGGGGGGGAGAGAGAGAGAGAAGGAAAATCAGAGAGGCAAAAGAAGAAATCCCAAAAAGATCGCCTGCCCCCTGCCCCCAGTATAATCAGAAATAAAGCTTTTTCACCCGTTGTCTGGAAGCTGCAAAGCTGTTCCAATTAAGCTGAACAGGTTTGCATCCAGTTGAAAAGATTTGCATCCAGTTGTATCTGCCCATTGATATCGTTGTGGGAGAGGAATTGCTGACAGTGAGTTCATGCAAATGGGGCCAAATTGAGTCAGCGCTTGGTTCCCTTGGCCCACATAGCTGCATAATCAACAGCGGATGATATTTTGTAAAAAGGAAAAAAAAATCGACAGCTGATATTGTATATCACACTGACTTTTTTTTTTTAAGAAACAAGAATCTAATACTCTAGTCAAATGAAGTAGCTGCTGTGTGGGGATTTCATGAATGAGCTTCGTTTTCACCTACATTTATGTATATTAATTGAATCAACTACTCATCTCCCATGTACCAGATGATGCCGCCTGGTTTTTGCTATTTCTTTCACAAGCTACATTGGGTCCTTAAATGGAAGAAAATTGACTGATGAGGAGAATCCATTTCTCATCCAGGATTTCCTACAAAGACAGAATTGGGGAATGTGGCTGTAGTTCACTGGTACGGCCCCTCCTTTATTATTATTATTATTTAAAAGATTTATATATCGCTTTCTAAAAATTCAAAGCGGTGTACAACATACAAAACAAAACACTAATACAATTGAAACCCATTTTTAAAAAATCCACAATTAAAATTAAATATTAAAATAAAATTACGATTAAAAACATAATACAGAGCAGCATTAACAGTAAAAACAGGCATACAGCAGCAACAGGGAAAGAAAAATAAATAAATAAAAGGGTCCCAGGTAGCTCCTAGGTGGTTCCTCCCTCCTCAAATGCCAGACGAAACAAATAGGTCTTTAAACCCCACCGAAAGCCATGAAGCGAGGGGGCTGGACTCAATTCCTCTGGCAACCGATTCCAGAGGTGTGGTGCCACAACCGAGAAGGCCCTACATAAGAACATAAGAAGACCATAAGAACATAAGAAGAGCCCTGCTGGATCAGGCCAAAGGCTCATCTAGTCCAGCTTCCTGTATCACACAGTGGCCCCACCAGATGCCTCAGGGAGCACAAGACAACAAGATACCTGTATCCCGTCACCACTCTCTTGCACCTGGCACAAAGAAAACCTACTCCTACAACCAGGAGGTTGCTTATCCCCATCATGGCTTGTAAGCTGTGATGGACCTTTCCTCCATAAATCTGTCCAATCCCTTTTAAAGGCATTCAGGCCAGGTGCCATCACCACCTCCTGTGGCAAGGAGTTCCACAGGCCAAAGGCCCATCTGGATCAGGCCAAAGGCCCATCTAGTCCAGCTTCCTGTATCACACAGTGGCCCTACATCTTGCCGCCATCCCTCTGGCCTCAGATGGCGGCAGTATCCTAAGAAGGGCCCTCCCTGATGATCTTAAGGGACGAACAGGATTGTATGGGAGAAGGCGGTCCACGAGGTATCCCAGTCCTATGCCATATAGGGCTTTAAAGGTCATCACCAACACCTTTGCATGCAGAAACATACAGGACGATCCCAGGTAAGGCTAGGAAAGTCCTGTGCCAAAAAGCCAGTGCAGACCATGCTGAGCCAGCTGGACCAAGGGTCTGTGCATTCCTGGTAGTACCCTTATATTTTCCTAGTGAGCCTTTAGCCAAAAGAGCAGCTTCCTGGTATGTAAATCAGTGGAAGACCAGCGATGGCAGAGTAAATGATACAGCTATAAAGGTGACTGAAGTAGAAAGCCATCCCTGAAGCAGAAAGCAGAGCCTTCAGGGATGGGTAATAGTTGGGGAGCGGTTCTCAGACAAGGATCCTTGGGTTCAGAGCCAGGATGTTACAAGTGTCCTTTGGCCCAATCGTTCCGAGCGATCAGGCAGCATAAGCCCTTTTGCGGCTGTTGGAAACATGACGGTACCAGCATGCATGGCCTGGCCACCGCTGCAGGTGGCGAGCGACCGGGTTCATGCGACAGAAAACAGCGGACATCTGCCGCTGCAGGTAAGCTTAAGCAGGGGCCGGAAGGGAGGCAGGGAGGGGGTGAAACGGGATTGGGTATGGAACGGGGAGGAGATGGGGCGGAGGAGGACAGATCGGTCCCAGGAAGGAGGCAGGTTCGACGGCGGCAGCACCCCCCAAATCCTAACCCCTTTTCCAGGCCCGGTCCGCCTCCACGGGTCAATGCGAACTTGCACCAGCTATAGAGCTTGTGCAGGTCCAAGTTGACCCATGGCGGCTGCTGAGGCTTACCATAAATTTTCCCTTGCTTTGAGGATGTCTCAACATGCCAAAACTCCCTCCGCAGGATACAGTGTACCACGGGATACACGCTGGTGCTACTCCATCGCCACGTGGGGAGTTACATAAGACTGGGGTGCTTGTTTTCATTGCAAGGGAGTGGCAGCAGGAAACAGGTTATCTTGTTGTCTTGTGTGCTCCCTGAGGCATCTAGTGGGGCCACTGTGAGATACAGGAAGCTGCACTAGGTGGGCCTTTGGCCTGATCCAGCAGGGCTCTTCTTATGTTGTTATGTTCTTATATCTGTGAAAAGGTGGAGGAGGTGGGGAGAGTATCAGACACACGTGCACACCCTCCCCAAGCCCCTTCACAAGAGCGTAGCTTCTATCCTTGTGGCCACTGCCCACCAGGAATGTGTGGTGCAAGTGAGGCAACCTCACCCCCTCGTAATTCCCGGTAAAGCACCGCAGCCTAACTGGGGGGTTGCGTATGCGCTCTACCCGCTTATTCCAGTGCAAGCGTGTAGCACGAGCGCGCAATCCCCCGGTTAGACTGCAGTGCTTTACCGGGAACTTCGAGGGGGGGGGTTGCCTCACCTGCTGCACCCACATTGCACATCCCTGCTGCCCACAGATTCACAGGGCTCTTTAAAATGACAGGGGTGGCTGAAAGCTTCTTAGGCAGCTGAAAAGAATGGAAAAGTCTATTAGAAATTGCTCTCTCTCTCTCTCTCTCTCTCTCTCTCTCTCTCTCTCTCTCTCTCTCTCTCTCTCTCTCTCTCTCTCTCTCTCTCTCTCTCTCAAATCAGTGCTATTTAAAGTCTGGCCACCTTCCGTGGTCTTGGTGTGCGCGCTCACTTCAAGGTTCTATGTGATGTGGCGCCCAGCGGACTGTGCTTAGCCGAAGAGATCTTAATTATTATGATTATACACAAGTCCACATCCAAACTTCCAGGAAATCTGGAGCAGTGCAGTATGTACATCTTTAATTTAATTACTATTTATTATTTATCATCTCTTCCCCTAAGCCTTGGAGCTCGCCGTCTTTAAAGAATTAGCCCAGCACTACTAAAATATGCAATGCAGAGAGCCGGCCAGCTTAATCATTCTCTTTCTGATGGTTTTTTAATTATTACAGCCTCTGTTCCTTGCCACCACCCCTTCGGTGTCTTCTTCCTCGGCTAACCTGATATGAAGCCATCCTTCCTAGGGGAGAGAAGCAAAACCTTGGAAGTGGGTTGCCCCCCAGCCAAAGCTTCGTAACAAGCACAGACCCACACTCGCGTCAACACAGGCAGGCTTTTGCCGAGGATCATCATCAAACTAGGTGCTCTGCTGTCACGGAGGGGCTGGCTTCGGCCAGACCGGCACAACTTCACCCACCCAGCCAAACATATGTCACCACTTGTGCCTTGGAGCCTAGAAGGTGCATGACTGACCCTCCGTGTCAGGCTGTCGCAGGCAGGCAGGCAGGCAGGCAAGCAGCAAAAGCCAGGAAAAGGCCCACTATCGTTCTGGCTTTGTGTGGAGGTCGAGAAGGAGGTCGAGAAGGGGTGCAAGGTCCATTTTTACTTACCTTTGACAGGGAGGCGCTCTAGGACAGGGGCAGAGTCATACTGCCGGCCCATCCACTGGCTGCATCAGTGGCAGATTGCAAGGGGTCGTCGTCCAGGGGGCGGCCGATTCGGTTCTGCCGCCACCGCCGTCTTCCAACCTGCCACCAATGCACTCAAGCGAGAAGCAGGTCATTCACGCTGTCCCTGTAAATGAAACCAGGACTCCCGCACTTCTAGGTGTCATGACAACAACACACGAGGGGGCGCACAGTAAGGGGTTTGGTTTTTGGCGTGCAGAGGCGGTGGAGCCGAGAAGGCATCAGGCTGTGTTCCGGGTTGCGCTGCTGCTGCTGCCCCTGGCTAGAATCATGCTCTGCCTGTGTAGACAGACCCACATTTGGACCTCCCTCCCACCCTGGCATCCTCAGGTAGGGCTAGGAAAGACCACCCACAGCCAGCACAAACCCTGAGCTAGGTAGACCAATGATGGAAGGCACCCAAGGGCAGCTTCGTCTCTTTACCTGGGACCCTCCCAGGCCCCTCTGATGGAGCTCCTTGAGCTGCAAGGACAGCCTTGGGGAGACCAGTCTTCTGTCACCAAGCACGCAGCAAGAGGCCCCCCTCCCTTCCTGGGTTGTGGTTAGGGAAGGGCTGAGTGTCTCTCACTTCAGGTGTTGGGAAAAGTGAGAGGAGTAGCAAGAGAAACTCGTTCTGTGTCGGACTCAAAGTGCTCATCGAATCCACTGCTGCCCTAGAGACTGAGGCTCCCCTTGACCAGATATGTGTACCAGAGCAGAACTCAGAACGTTATTCTTTGTTGCTTTCCAGTAACACACACACACACACACACACACACACACACACACACACACACACACACACACACACCAAAAGTAAATTTTAAAATGATGGCCCTTTTTTCCCCTTGTACAATTGCATAATTATTTTTAATATGTTTTTAAAAACTTTTGGAACTCAGGAATGTGTGTGTGTGTCTGTCTGTTCACTTTTCATTGTTCAATTTTCCACAGGAGTACAAACAGTGGAGGATTTTGTGAAACCCCAGACATTCCTGACAGAATTCAAATGAAGGGGAGCTCAAGGGATATTGGAAATAATGCTGGATCAAAATTGGAGCAGAACGAAGAGAATCTCTGCCTCCACTACACACCTGTGTTGTGTCCAGGTAGTTAATGGTGCACTTTCTCCTTAAGTATAATAACCCAGCTGTTAGAGTCCCTCCCTCTGCTCTTCCATTGGCTGACAAGAAACCTTGCTGTGGGTGTGTAGGAGGGAGCCCTTCCAGGGAGCTGGCTATAGCTCCATTTAATAAACCTTTTACGTTCTCCATCTCTGTGTGGGATTACATTAAATACATCACTAGAGCTGATGTGCTTGGTTTTTTTTTTCCTAAATAGGAACTGCGGGGAGGGCACGGTGATCCAGATTGAGACCATGGTGGGGACAAAGGGTTAGAACCCACATCTCCCACCATGCCATGAGCCCAGTCTGGCAGCTCCTAAGATTAACTTGGGCCCCAATCCTGTTGGGGCATTGTGCTGCAATGGCACCACCGATATCCTATCCCCTTCCTGACCTCAATTCACCTTCCCAGGTCCACTTGGGCTTGTGCCAGCAACAGAAGCAGGGCGCGGGGGGCCCCGGGGGCAACAAAGCGGGCGGCGGGGACATCAATTGCACCATTTCGGCAGCGGGAAGAGCAGGAGGCAGTGGTGGAGACAGCAATTGTTTTGGCAATTGCCCGCCCTGCGCCTCTGAAGTGATGTTTAGTGGCGGTAACGTCGCTTCCGGTGGTGATGTCACCGGGGCTGCATAGTGACGCCTCTGGCCAGCAAAATCGCTGGAGCAGGTCCAAGTAGACCCATTTGGGTGGCGGAGGCTTACCCCCAAACAAGGGAGAAAGTGTTACCCTTACCCAGAGGAAAACTCTGGGATCCCCCGCCCCACAGGATGCAGTGTACACTCTGATGGTGTGGCTGCACCGACGGGGGGGAGGGGAGGATATGGTTAGGATTGGGCTGTAAATGTAATGCATTTTGGCCCTCAGTATTCAATAGGCTACAACATCAAACACCCAGAACGAAGTGAGAGATCCCAAACCTTCTGAGTCAGCTGCAGTGTGCAGACTTCCCATGGTGTGCCCAGAGATCTCTTTTGCTCCTCCACCACCTCATTCATGTCAGACCAAACACCTCAAAGAATGAACGTGAGAGATGTGGATGCCCCTGTATCTTCTGCAGCACACAGGTGCGCAAGGGTCTTCCCCAGAACTGGGACCCTCCCTCCACTCCTAGAGACCCTGCCCATGTGCTTGGGCCATTTCAACTCAGCTCACAGCTAAGTGGCTCTTATTCGATGGAGAGAAGGTTGAAAGGACTTTGCCTGCCTGCCTCCCTCCACCCCAGGAGTCCTGGGGCTCTGGGCATCTCCACTGGCTTCCCTCCTCCCTGCTTTGCCTCCTTATTAGGGAGCACAACAATGTTTGTGCGTGTTTTTCCCCTTTGGCCCAGCATGGCTGCAAGACAGTCAGCCTGTGCATCTCATGCATGCTTATTTCTGTACATCATCAGCGCTGGGGATTCAAGCCGTGCGACCAAGGAGCCGAGGGAACGGAGCACTCAGTCTCAATCACTCCGTACATCTTCAAAAGTGAACGAGGGAAGGGGGAGGAAAGCACTCTCTTGCAGCGCTGCTAAATGTAAACGACAGGATGGCGTGCCTATCAACATTCACTTCAGTGATCGCATCGACACTGGAGGGATTATGCCACCTATACCATTATACCGGGGCTTCGGCTCCCGCAGACGTGCCGCAAGGCTGCAGGGAGGGAGCCAGTGACTCCGAGCCATTTCCACATCAGTCGCTCTAAACCCTGGCAGGTGGGGCACAAGAAGTAAGAGGCAGGCATTTGGACCACCTCCCCCTGCATTGTCCACTCTGACTGGTAGCAGCTCTGCAAGGCCCTGGGCAGAGGCCGTTCACCGCCCAACGCTGCATGCAGCGCACGAGGTGGCAGCGTTCAGAGGTGGTAGGATGGACTGTACCACTTCCAGGGGTGTGTGAGGGAGCCGTGCACTCTAACTGCCCCTAATGGCCAGGAAAAATCCCTACTTCCTGGCTCCTACTCCTGGTAACTCACTGTCCCGTGGATCACTTTGGTGCAGAGGCGTCGCTAAGTGGGGGGCGGGGGGACAGGGCCCCAGGGTGGGGGCGGTGAGGCCGGGGGGCACAGGCTGGGGGTGCTGGGTTCCTGAGTTCGCGCTTTCAATGGCCCACTGCGGCTTACAGACTGACTGAAAAAAAAATGCTTAAAAGGATTAGCGGCGGCGACATGGCGCTGCTACACGGAGCGGACCACTACCTTTGGTCGCTACCTGCCGCTATTTGGGGAGCTGCCAGTGCCTGCCTTGGGGCGCTGCCCGACCTTGGGGGCGACGGCGGGGGGGCGGCGGCGCTTCGGAACTTCACCAGTATTTTTTACCATAGCGTTTTGCAACGCCTTGCTGTTTGCTTCACATGACCAATTGCAGCCTTACTCTGACTGCCTTAGACCCTCCCACTGCCTCAGAGCAGAGCTCAGTTGAAGTTCAGAAGTTCAACTTCTTCTACAGTAAAGTGAGTAAAAATTAAAGCGGTTTGAAATCATTTTCAGAAATCATCAGAAATCATTTTCAAGGTATGAGGTAGTTCATGGTCTAATTTCAATGTAGTTGCATGTTGTTTTCTAAGGAGGATTCCTGTCCATCTGCTGCCAGGTCCCCAGGCAGAGGAGGAGCCAGGCAAGGACATTGTTGCAGGGTGGGGAGGGGGGGGGAAAGGACAGTTTTGCACACACACCCCAAAATTTTGCAGTGCCGCCTTATGGCAGCGCCATGATCAGGAGGGGGCGTAAGACGGTGAAGGGGGCAAAATCGAGGGGGGCGTAAAGGTCTGGGGCCCCCATCAAAAATGGGCTGGCCCCTCCACTGCTTTGGTGGGTGCCTTGTTCAGAGTTGGATGAGTGCTACTAGAGGTGTCGTTCTTGATTCTTGAGGGCTCCACCCCCTCTTCTAACTCTTCTAGCCCTATTCTCATGATACGTCTAGGGGGAAGGAATGAGCGTTGTGATAGGAGCAGGATCAGAGCAGCAGGCCTGGCCTACAAGTGTTTACTGCTGGAAGGTGTGCACGGAACCAATTCACTGAGAACTGTACTTGTCTAGGGTTCTCTCCGTGTGATTGAGAGCCCTGAAAAAGCAGCATTCCCAACTACAGGGAGGGAGCCCTGTGCACCGTTCTATGTGCCTTGACCCCGTACAGACATTCAAATGAATGACCACCTTCTCTGCATGTTCACTCACTCTGACTGTGTCACGAGAATAGGGCCAGAGTGCATCTAGACCAGGGGTTCTCAACCTTTGGAGGCCCAGGTACTCCCTATCACGGTCCAATTTTCTGAAGTACCCCCTGCTAATTAATTGCTAATTAATTGGATTAATCAATTAATTAATTAGCTAATTAATCTTTAAATAAAAAAGTACTAAAACAATTTTAAATGTGAAAAAATGTCTTACTTAACTCTGTGTGTATGTGTGTGTGAGAGAGAGAGAGAGAGAGAAAGAGACAGACAGACAGACAGACAGGGGGATTGCATTTAAGTTCTAATTAACAAGTAATTAACTACTGATTGATGCTGATAAGGGGCAGGCTCCGGCGTACCCCCTGCCATTGGTTCGTGTACCCCTAGGGGTACTCATACTACCACAGGTAGAGAACCCCTGCTCTAGACATTAAACTGTGTTGCTGATACGGCTTTTCTTTAACATGGGGGGCATTGAAATGTGATCCCCTATCTGTTATCTGAAATGGTACAGTCCTTTCTACCACCTTATTCCAACCCTGGCTTGCTGCAGCCATTGAACAAGAGGGTGAAATCTGTGCAACCGAGGCCTCTGGTGTGGTTCATCCTGGGGAGTAGACAGTTAATGAACATTTCTCGACTTGTCAATGCTGGGGGACAAATGACTGAGAAGCTCCAGAGGGGTAGCAGGCTAAGCCCCCAGGTCACCAGGGTACCCCTAAACTATAACCACTACTTTCCTTCTCAGCCTGGGGACAAAACAGAGAGGAGTGCAGTGCAGTGGTTTTTACTCCCCTTTGGAGTAGCACTGCAGTGCAAACAATACAGAAGTTGGATCATTTACTGCTGGCTGGGGTAAACTACTGCTGCTTGAAACAGTGGGTGCAAACATGGAACTTTGTGGCGGGGGGGCATAAGAAACCGTTTGTGGTGTGCCCTCCCTGGAAGGACTTCTGTAGAGACTATTGTGCCGCTTCAAACTCTTCCCCTTTTGGTATCATGTTAATTATCTCAACTGCTCATTAAGAAGGTAAGACTATCTTTCATCTTCCTGAGAGCATGTTATAACAAACATCAGCCTAAACATGGAGAGAGGGGGGGGGGCCCTGTACATTCATCTCTGTGACCCAGTTAATTCTCATATCTGACCGTTTTGTAGAATCGTCTAATCAGTAGCAGGATTGTTTGTGTGTTTATCACATTTTCATCCCACCCGTTCAGTAAATGCCTCCCAGGGTTTGCAGATTTCAGCTTATCAGATTAAAAATTTACAACAATAATAAATAGATCAGCACCCTGCCCTTTTAGCTGCCCTCCCCACAAAACGTCTGGCTGTGGGCTTGCCCAGCAATCTGCTGAGTGCACCTGTACCATATGTGTGTTTGCAAACCCTGGTTCGTCGCATTCACTTGTCACATTTCTAGGTGTACTATTACAACATCTTGAGTGTACACTTAAAGACGTGTAATGTGTGAATTCCACCTTTGGGGGCAGAACAGAATGGTGAGAGACTGGCATGCACTTCTAAGCCTGTCAGGAGTTCATTCCATGGAGAACAAAGGCGTGCGAAGAGTGACTAGCTCCGTTCCAAACTATCAGCATTCACTGGAACACATGAAGAGCCTCCGTGTATACAGGTGGGCCTCCATATCCACTGATCCGCTATCCACGGTTTCAGTTATCCATGGATCGCGGGGACCCTCCCAGGCTTTTACTTTTTTCCCAGTAAGCTTCATTTCTTCCTTAAACAAACAGGAGAAGCAGCCTCTGGCTGCTTATTGCAGGCAAGTAGAATGAGAAAGTCCTAGAGAGGTTCTGCAAGGTTAACCAGAAACCTTGCAGAGCCTCTCTAGGACTTAGTCTCGTTCTACTTGCCTGCAATGGAGGCTGCTTCTCTGTTTGTTTTAAGGAAGAAACAAAGCTTGCTGAAAGAAAAATAAGAGTTGGGGGAGCGCGCACGCCTGCTGGCAGGGGAGGCAGGGGGCCCAAACCATGGAGGGGGTGTTCGCTCTTATCCACGGTTTCAAGTATCCACGGAGGGGCCTGGAACATATGTCCAGCAGATAGGGGGGGGAGTACTGTATATGCAGTTGTACGCTGGCTGGGGGTGTGTGTCTCATCAGACATTCTAATGAATGTGCAAAGCTTGCTGCTGAGATCTCTCTCTCTCTCTCTCTCTCTCTCTCTCTCTCTCTCTCTCTCTCTCTCACACACACACACACACACACACACACACACACACACCTACCTATGAATGTCTGAATAGGGAGGGCTTAAGCTGTAAGGAACAACAGAGCTAGATTTAGCCAGATTACAAAAGAGGGGGGGGCTTTATAGGGGAGCCTTAATAACCTTGTGCAGAAGCAATCATATTTTCCCTTCTTTTACCAATTGGCATCAGTTACAGCTTTGGACAAATAACCCCAGTTCACACCCAAATGCGGCTCAAATGACACAAGATGCCAGCACACCCATTTATTTAAACCTGTGTCCGCTCAACAAAACAGGGCTGGGCCCAAAAGTAAGGGCAAAACAGGCGAGAGGCCCTGAGCCCTCCCCAGGCATTTTTCTGCCCCCTGGAGCCAGGCTTCTTCGCAGAGGGAGGAATCCACAGCCAGATGGCTTGTGGGCAGGTGAGCCAGGGGGAAGGGGGAGGGTTTGGCCGCCCTCACCAGCATGCCTCTTTTCCTCTTAAAACAAACAAGACTCCACTGTGATTGTGTTTCGCTTGAGCCCAAGAGTCAGCATCTTGTGTCTCTGTGTAAGCGCTGTCTCTGTTGCAAAGTGCACCAGAGCTGGGTGAACATTTCAAGGGGTTAAACGCCAACGGGGAGGAGAGAGTCTAGCCTTAAGGGCATCAGGTTCCCCGGCTACTGAAACCCAGACAGGCCCTCTCCCTCGCTCTCTTTCTTTTTTTAAAACACAGCACTGTTTGACAAAGGTGTCATGTGATATTAAACATGATCTCAAACCTGTGAACACTGACCTTTGGCCCTCCTTTCAAATCTGAAATGTAGATTTGGCTGGGATACAAACTCCAGTCTGCGAGCCAGCGCTGAAAGTTTGCATACCAGTTTGAATCGAAAGACGGTACAATGCCGGGGTCAGCGTAACACAAAACACGCAAGCCCCTAGACATAACACAGACTCTCTCTTTCTAAACACCATTATAAGCCGTTGGCTGGCCCCATCCCCCAGCAGACAGCTCGGGTGTACACGGACTCGCATTTCAAGCTTTTTGGGTGATTGTACAGTGTGTCGTTGTCCCCCCCCCCCTCTGGCTCTATTCGCGGTTTGGCTCTCTCAAAACACTGTGATAGCTGAGAGTGTTTGCTGTAGCAGAGAGTGAGAAAAATCTTGAGAAGGGGAGCTCGAAATGTATTGTGTTACTTTCTTTGCTCTAATGCTGAACTGCCTGGAAAGGCAACTTCCTTCCCGCCCCCCCCCCCGCCCCACACCACCTCACAGCTGAAAACTCAAGCAAACCACAGAGGCCTTCCTGTTTCAGTCGGAGGTACATCACAGATAACAGAGATCCTCACCATCGCACATTACAGTATGCTTTTTAGTGGGTACCACACACACCTAAGATATTTTAAGTGAACCTGCCAGATGAACATGACGACCGTGTATAAACAGCTACACTTGTCAGGGAGCTGGTCTGAGCATTGCTACACTGTCAGCTGAGTGTACACAGGATCAAACCCAGGTCTGTGTCTCTCTAGGACATGGAACAGGCCTCAACATAGGACTACACAAAATGGGGGAGGCACTGGCGTTGCCCCAGGTGGGGCGGAAAGCTATGTTCTGCAGCTTTCCACCCCACCATTACTCTCCTGCACGAGGCGCCCTGCCCCCTCGTCGTAGGAGCCCGTCAGCGGAGAGAAAGCAACGCGCTCCTGCTTTCCGCCCCACCTCGAGCAACGCCAGTGGGGGGAGGACAGTGCTGAGCTATGTCCTCAGCCGCACATTTACATTGTACGTGCAGCCAATGTGTGTTCAGTCAACGCATGGAGGGCAGGTGGGTGGGATTTGTGACCACAGTCTATGCCAATCGTCTCGTTGGTCCTTGTGGGAGGCAGGAAGCTGGGCTGGATTCTGCTTGGACATCAGGGGCTTTCTTCATGCTCTTTGCTAAAAACACACACTCACAGAACTGAGAATTAGCCCAGTGATCCAAACACTGTCTAACAAGCCTATTTTTTTTCATGACCAGTTGGCAACTTTAAGTGCAATTCCCCACCCTTTGAATGGGGCACCTGAAAGCAACGACAAGTGACCGTGGATGATCTATTGTCATCTGCGTAGTTTTGGAGGACAGTGGTCTGTGGTCTGTTGGAAGGAGGATCATGTGAGATTTAAGACTAAGCACAGGAGAGGAAAAAAGATCCTTCACTTGATGCCTGAGTTAGAACATCTCTCTGCTAAGAATTAACTGCCAAGGAGCCCCGTAGACCCTGCGCCATAAATACTGCCGGCCTAATTAACCTTTGACCTCATATAGCTGCCTAGCTGGTCCACTAACCCTGTTACATGCTGTATTTATGGTGCTTCCCAAACAGGATAAAAGGATATATTAGATTTAGTTTCTTTTTCTTCTCTCTCTTTTTTTTTAAAGAAAAAAACTTCAGTTATGTCAGAGTTTGTGGCCAATAACTGGCAGCACCTGAAAAACGCTCAATGGGCTCAAAGAAGGAACTCTAAATGTAGCTACGTAGATGGAACTTCCATGTTCAAAGGCAGGAAGAGGCAACGAGGTTGTCTCTTTCCCAGGAATCTCTGGCCTGGCCCCATCTTACAAGGTAGACTGGAAGACTAGATAATGCTCACCCTTAGTTATTGTATTATACTGTTATTATTTTTAAAGCACCTAAAACTGCACAAAGTTTCCAAGTGATACGGGCCCTCTCCTCCACTCCAGTTTATAATCTTCAAGGTTCTTTGGTCTGATCCAGCACGGGCAACGTTTATGTTCTCTTGTCACATCATCTTGCAGAAGACCCCAGTGAGACAGCAGGCAGGTTGCTATGTCCTCTTGTCCAGCAACTAGCTCAAGGGCTACTTTGAGAGGTTTTTTCCAAGACCGGCTGCAAGTGATCAGATGGAAAGGATATAGGAAAGTGCATTATCTTGATCAAGTGGAAGTCAAAGTCCAGAATGGATGGGATCAGAGGGACTTGGTCAAGGCAGGCATATAGTCAAGGCTGAACAGATGATCAAGCAAAAGGCAGCAGCAAAGGAGGGGAGGTGCAGATGAGTCTGCATGACTACCCTCTTAGCAAGTTGCTCAGATGCAGCAGTGAATAGGACCAGCCAGGCCGTCCTCTCCAGATCACCAGTTCTGGTTGGACTGCAGTACCCTCTCAGGCCATCATCTGGGTGGCGCTGTGGTGCAACAAGGACTAGGCCAATAGTTCCCTCTGCCTGTCCTGATGGCAAGGGACCTACTGCCAAATTCCCTAGTTCAATTCCCTGGTATTTCAGTTTCTCTGGCAAGTCATCTGGTACACCTAAGATATATTATGGGAGGGGCCACATTGTTGCCCCTCCCATAACCAATCTTGTCATATGAGATTTCTTATCAGGAAATGGTGGTTCCTTCTTAAGAGTGTTTCCACCCTCATCTGTGTGGCATGAGACAATCGTGGTTGCAACCACGTCAGCTGGAGAGGGGACAGTTGCCTTAGACCCTGTTGCTTCAAAAGTACAAAACAGCAGTGGCAGGATGAATGAGGGTGAATCTGGTGTGTGTCTGAGGATTTTCCCAGCTAGTTTGGAGCCACTGTCATTCTGCTGCCACAAGCAGCAGCCTGTAGGGTCTATTGGGCTGGGCTGGGCTGGCTCTGGGTGCAAACAGCACCAGCTCCTTCTGAGGTTGGTATGTCCTGGGAAGTAACAAAGGTGAGGAAAGATGTGATGATGCTGACGAGAGAGCAAGCGGCACGTCTCAGAGGCATTTCTGAGGAGACTGGAAAGATAAGACACATTTGGAGGGGAGGCTGACAAAGAGGGGGTTACAGCTGACCAGAGTAGTTCTTCGACTTTTTTTTTTAAAAGAAACTATTATAGGCCAACATAATCCCATCCCTTCCTTTGACCTTGCTGTTTGCCAAACACTGAAGGCCAAAGTCTGAAGACGTTGGAATGCAAGGTGTAGAGGTGCTGAGATAAAAAGAGAGACAGGGAGAGAGATTAAGTGTTTGGTCTACTCTTCAGCCAGCTTTAGAGTTGAAAGGTCAAGAATTGTTCTAAGAAAGCAAAAGGGAAAAAAAAAAACACCCCTGCTACTCTCTGGCTCACATACTTAGAGACAAAAGGCGGTATTCAAATGGATGGCTGCCTTAGAGATTGAAGAACTCAAATTTCCTTTCAGAGTTCTTCTTTTAAAGAAGGGGAGAAAGAAAGCGAGAAACACCCAATGGATTGCTCCAACCACAAAGGGCACCTTGAAAGACTATGAGACATTATTCTAAATAATCTCTGTTCCAAACGGAGGATTGGCTTGTTTGTTTGTTTTGCCAATGTCTCCTTTCTGTAGTGCAAGGATCATAGAGGGCAACAGGCTGACAGATTACAGACCCAGCCCTGATTCACATCCCTACCTCCGAGCTTTCAGCTCATTTACTTGTTCATTTCGGGCTGATGGATGCGTCATGGATGCGTATTGGACCCATTTTAAACCATGCCATCTGGCAGCTGTCCCCAGAAGCCAGGACACTTTTATATGGTGGCCCAGGCACTTTTCTCAATGCCACGCTAGATCTTTTGAAAATGACACGAAAACAGGACGGGAAAATCACACAGTCCACAAGGTCATCTGTGGGTGGCCATGAGGTGGCTGTTGCCCTGTGGATGGTGCAGCACTGTTGCCAGGGGCAGAAACGCTTTCGGTCAGTGCAGCAGTCAGAATACTACTGTATGTGGTAGGCTTACCATCGTCCCAGAATTGAGCCTGGCTTCGGCCTAGACGGGGCCCGAGCCGCTCCCAAGGGTGCACTGTGGCTGCCCAATGGGCCTCCAGAACTTCCGGTCAACGACGCGACTGAAGCTGGAACCCCGTTGGGCAGCCGCAGTGCACCTTTGGGAGCAGCTTGGGCCCCGTCTATGACTAAGCCAGGCTCGATTCCGGGATGATGGTAAGCCTAGTATGTGGTCGCCTGGAAAGGTTCCCTTGAGAGGAGTTCAGAGGGCCAGTTCCCTGGCTGACGCTCTCGAAAGGTTCAAGGTTTGTTCTATGCAGGCTCAGCATTCATATGTGGGACTGGAAAAGGTGCAGAAGAGAGCAACCAAAATGATTAGTGGGCTGGGGCATCTCCCTTATGAGGAAAGGCTACAGCGTTTGGGGCTCTTCAGTCTAGAAAAAACGCGGCTGAGGGGGGGACATGATTGAGACGTATAAAATTATGCATGGGATGGAGAGAGTGGATAGAGAGAAGTTCTTTTCCCTCTCGCACAACACTAGAACTAGGGGACATCCACTCAAATTGAGTGGAGTATTAAAACAGACAAAAGAAAATATTTCTTTACCCAGCGTGTAACTGGTTTGTGGAACTCCTTGCCACAGGATGTGGTGATGGCACCTGGCCTAGATGCCTTTAAAAGGGGTTTAGACAGATTCATGGAGGAAAAGACCATCACAGGTTACAAGCCATAAGCAACCTCCTGGTTTTAGAAGTGGGTTTTCTCTGTGCCAGGTGCAAGGGAGTGGCGACAGGATACAAGTATCTTGTTGTCTTGTGCGCTCCCTGAGGCGTCTGGTGAGGCCACTGTGTGATACAGGAAGCTGGACTAGATGGGCCTTTGGCCTGATCCAGCAGCCAGGCTCCTCTTATGTTCTTATGACTGCACCGTGAGCATGAAAAGAATGTAATCTTCAGTGGTTTTTTTTCACGCAGGGATTTTCACAGCCTTGCTGATACTTAACAGGGCCAGACTGCTAGCTGAACATCAACCACACATGGAAAGGAGGAAGGTCAGGGCTGCCTGAGGAGGACGTACTGCGATTAGAACAAAATTGCCAGCCGCCCAAGAGATCCAAACAGCCCTCACAGAGACACCCTCAGTACACAGTCCCATACAAACACCCCCCCGAAAAAAAAGCCTACCCAGGCCAACTTGAGTGTTATTCCCACAAGAAAAATTAAACACTCCTAATGCTTTTTTGAAGTGAATTGCGCCCACCCACCCCCTTCATTTGCATCTTATAATAAGGATGTTATCATTCTAGTTTATAGCTCAGCTCTTTAGTTGCTATCTCTCGGGGGCTTAGATTGCCCCTCCTGAGTTCAATATATGTCTGTGAACTAAATGTAATCTTTTGAAAGCACTTTCCTTCCGTATTAACATTACAACCGTGACGAGTTAAAGGTTTTTCACTTTTCCAAAGTGCACAGGGCGTTTTGCTATGCCAAAGCAAACCTGGCAGATAATGGAGTCAGATGTGCTTCCCTGTGTTCAGGCAGGCCGGATTTGTGGAGCCAGCCATGAGCTAAGAAACCTTTCTCACCTCTTTATGCTGAGCCATAATCTCCAGTGTGCTCAACCTCGTACATTTAGATTAATTATAAAACATTGTCACTAGAATATTAAAATAATGTTTAATACACAAAAGGGAATAAAGAGGAAAAAACCCCGAACATATAATTTTGCCCCGTGACCTATCACACTAGTTGCATGCAATATTGCCTCCGGTTTTATTTTATCTCCCCTGATTGTCCGCTGAAGAGCGAGCGTTGATGCCTTCGAAACCATTCCTTTGCCAACAGTGTGAAAACCATATGCACCGCTCGTCAGACACCCAAGGCCACCTCAACCTCACGTGAGCTTCTGTGGGGGACATGATCTCTGTACCATCAAGGATTATGGCAACCTCAAGAATAACTAACCCATGAAAAGAAAGTTATGCTGGAGGGACACACACACCCCTCGACAATTCCTCTTTCCTAAGAAGAGTGATCTTGGCCAAAAAGAAAGTGCACATGGAACGAAGGAACACGCCTTCACAGAAAGTAGAGAGCAGGCAAGCTTCCAAGAAGAACGATCATCAACGTTCATTTGTTTTCAGAAAAACAAGCCTTCAATGGCTAGGGGAGAGCACTCTGAAATCCATGACACCTGACGCTAATGAATGTTCTGGAAAATTGTGTCCCCTCCCCCTCCATTCCCAGGAACTTGCCTTCTCAATCTCCAACTCATTTGTCATGAACCAATCTCTCCCCTGCCTGCCCCCAGCTTTGTTCACTAGTGCTTTGAATAGTGCTTAGAGCCAGCCACGATTGCAAAGGAAGACTTACAAGCTCTCCTGTTGGATGACGGATAATTCTGAAAGTAAACTGTCCCTACCAGGACTTTAGAAAATAAAGGAGAAGGCTGTGGGATCGATCAGGTAGCAGCCTTCTCTGTAAGCTGTGCAGATGCACATCCCCCTCCCCCACATAGCCACTGTAGGGCTCCGCGCACGCCCTGAAAAAATTGCAAGGAACATTGGTGGGTAGAGTGTGGGGCAGAGAGACCCACCTGGGTTTCAGTTCCATTTTGGTCATGGGTCTTTTGGGTATATCTTAGGGCTTGTCATTTTCCAGGAATGATTGTGTGGTTTGGGAATAGCAGTGGTCTAATTCAAGGGTTGTAGTGAAGACAAGTGTGATAAAGTTGGCATATACAGATGCTTTAGAGAGGTGGGCTTGCATGTGCATCCAGTGGAAAACTGACTTCTTCTTATGGTTCCCAACTGGGCCTGACATGGGAGATCCAGCATTGTGCTCAACTGGGTTTAAGGAGAGAGAGAGAGAGAGAGAGAGAGAGAGAGAGAGAGTGGCAGGTACCAGCAGCAGGGTCTCAAATCCTTTTGTGTCCATGGCTGTTAGGCGAGGATCAGCTATTGCCAGCCTTTGTCCTGTGGGGTGAAATGTACCTGTATTCCTGTACATTTTTCCTCCATATAGGCAATTTCCTCCATTGCCTATATACCGTATTGGTCTGAGTATAAGACTCACTTTTTTCTCCTAATTTAAGTTTTTAAACTAGGGGTGCGTCTTATAATCAGGCTGTTGCAATTTAATGCCAGTGATTTAATTAATTTTTTTTAATAGCACCAAACTTTAAGTGTGCGTCTTATAATCAGGTGCGTCTTATACTTGGGACAATAGGGTATATATAGGAAATCCTAATCACAAACCTCCCATATCACATCTAGTTTGACCCTCTGTGCAGCCATGAACGTCCTGCATGGTCTCAAGCACACTGATCCTTGGAGTCTTATGTAATATGAGGACAATAACATGGGCCTCCCAGATGACGTTATTGTAAGATACATTTTGTGTACGTACATTCCTGACTGCCATTTCCAATCTCCTCTCACCCAGTCTAAGGCTGGTTTGGATGCTGGAGTGGAGACCAGAGTTACATGAAGAAGTTGCAGTACCCATTTTCAGTGAGTGGGTGTGTGCAGTCTAAGAGTTTTTATAGGTAGAGTAATAATAATGTACAATAAAAATGCTTAGGAAATTATCAGTGGGAAGCCCGCCCCCCAACCTCACTAGCTCTACCAGCACAATCCAGCACACACACACACACACACACACACACACACACACACACACACACACACACACACACACACACAAAAGGGGGTTCCGAGTGCTTCCAGAGCTGCTCCAAGCTGGGACTTGGAAGGGGAATTCCAAAGAATTCCACCCGTAAGTAGGGGAATTCCAAAGCTTTGGGGATATCGCTATCTGCACTCTTGCTGTCAGCTTGTCCGAGAATTTATGTTGTAGTCGCCTTGGGCATTTCCCTCAGCATAGGAGAAGGCGGGGTATAATTTTTTAAAATAAATAAATAAACAAGGGTCATGTTCAAGATAGAACAGAAACAAATTCTGTGGAGGAAAATTGCCACATTTATCAAATTTGCACACAGAATCACAGAGTTGGAAGGGACCTATAAGATCGCTGAGTCCAACACCTGCTAATGCAGACGACCCTCAACTACAACGTCCCCAATAGGTGGCTATCTGGCCTCTCCTTAAAGACCTCCAACAACGGAGAGTCTACCATCTTCTGAGGCAGACTGCCAAACAATCCGTACCATCAAGAAGTTCTTCCTAATGTTTAACCGAAATCTCCCTTGTAATTTAAATCCATTTGTCCTAGTGCAACCCTCTGGAGCAAATGAGAGCCATTATGAGCTGTGGGTTTTTATGTGAATTTTTAAACTAAGCTGCATGGGGGTGGGAGATGACTCCATGGTCAGTTGTAACAGTGAAGGCTGGTAAAGGGAACATGGCATGGGTGTTGTAGGGGCCACTGGGACTGCAGCAGTACAAAATGCCAACCATGGCTTCGGGTGTCGTTATACCAATGCTCAAAGTGTGGGGAACAAACGAAATGAGCTAGAACTGTTACTATGGGAAGGTGTGTACAATCTAGTAGGCATGACTGAAACCTGGTGGGATGAGATCGATGCATGAGTGGAATGTGGTTATCGAGGAGTATAACTTATCCAAGAAGAACAGGAAGTGTAGGGGAATAGTGTTATACATTGAAGAAATATACATCTGCAGAGAAATCCACCACGAAGGTGAGAGGGAAAGGCCAGATGAGTGCATTTGGATAAAAATAAAAGGGGAAGGCAGCAACAGTGAGATAACTGTGGGAGTCACTGTTACAGGCTGCCTAGCAAGAAGGCAGACCCGGGTGGACAGTGCTATCCTGGAGTAAATGGCCACATTTTCAAAGAAGAGAGATGTGGTAGTAATGGGAGACTTCAACTACCCAGATATCTCTTGGAAAACATACTCACTAAGAGTGAGTGGTCTAATAAATTCTTGATGTGCCTCGCTGACAATTTTACATCCCAGAAAGTAGAAGGGGGAACCCAGAGACCAGCTATCTTAGACCGCACCAATGGGAGGAACTGCTTGACGAGATGACGTCGGTGAGAGCTTTAGGAGCCAGTGACCATGTCCTCTTGGGATCCATGATGAAAAGCTGACTAGAGTCCAACAGGCACCCTGGACTTCAAGAAAGCGGGCTTCGGAAAGATGAGGGAAACTCTGAGAGAAATTCTGGGGGCAGAAACCCTCAAGGAGAAGGGAGCTCAGGAAGGATGGAAGTTTCTGCAAAGGGAAGTAATGGTGCAATCTCAAATGATCAGGAAAAAGAGGGGTATGCGTTATTTTATGTAATTGTTGGTTTTAAAATGACAATATGGTTTGCCACATTCTGTTATTGTAATCCATGTTGGTAGTGCCTTTAATGGGACAGAAAGGGGGCCTAGAACATGTTCATTAAATAACATCCCAGTGGACAGTGCTCTAAACCTTTAAGCCACTGATCTTATCTCTGAAAAAGATTCACATTTTTATTTAAAGATTGAGTCATTATCCATTTCATGGTGTGGGGGAGTCGGGAGAAAATGGTGAGTTACAACACTATAAAAATCTTAATTGCAACACAACTGAGCAAGCCCTGTGTCATCACATTCTCTCCAAATGCTACTTTCATCAAAGTGGCTCCTTTTTGTGGTACTGCACAAAGGCATTGGATGCGTGAAGTGATAATGGCACCAGGCACCTGGTGAGTCATCTAGTTCAGGGAGATAAATGCATCCTCCTGAACCGGAAGCTGATTGAGTCAGACCGTCGGTCCATTGAATTCAGCATTGTCTATAGGTAGACCCTGACCTGGATGTCCAATATTTGCTCAGGTGTGGTCTGTCCAGCCTTGCGCTTTTGCGCCTGCATTGCGCCTGCAAGCACTGGCTGGACAGCCGCATCCGCGCTTTCACACAGGCACAGTCCACCCATCCGCGCTTTCGCACAGGCACAGTCCACCCAGCCTTGTGCATTTGCACTGACTTGCATGATAGCACTTTTCTGACTTTACCCAGCGTGTAATTGGTTTTTGGAACTCCTTGCCACAGGATGTGGTGATGGCACCTGGCCTAGATGCCTTTAAAAGGGGTTTGGACAGATTCATGGAGGAAAAGACCATCACAGGTTACAAGCCATAAGCAACCTCCTGGCTTTGGAAGTAGGTTTTCTCTGTGCCAAGTGCAAGGGAGTGACAACAGGAAACAGGTTATCTTGTTGGCTGTGTGCTCCCTGAGGCATCTGGTGGGGCCACTGTGAGATACAGGAAGCTGGACTAGATGGACCTTTGGCCTGATCCAGCAGGGCTCTTCTTATGTTCTTATGTTCTTATGACTTTCGTCTGTTCCGACTTCCAAACAAACGTCCAGAACAGATCCTGTATGTAAGTCGGGGGCTACCTGTACTGGTAGCGGCTTTTTAAGCAAAAAAAGTAAAAGTAAGTAAAAAAAAGTAAAAGTAAGTAAAAAGGCTTTTTACTCACCTTTGAGACCCAACTGTCCCCATTTTGAAGATGTGTAAATGAGGTGACCCAATGGCCAGAGTTTGCACTCAGAGATGTCTGCTTCAGTACAGCAGATGCCTTGGCCCAAACGGCAAGCCTCAGTGAGTCTCGTCTGAGGCCTTGCGCCACACCAGGAAATGGGTGACTCTAGCAGAGGAGGCGTGTCCAATCAGGAGGATTGTGGCCTTTGCTCATTCCGTCAAGAGAGCCTGGGGGGGAGTCCTTTAAAAGCCCCTAGCAGCCCCTTCCTCACCCAGGGCTGAAGGCCATTGCACCAGCCAGCCTCCTCAGTCAACCTAGCCGGATGGCTCTAACTTGTGCTTGATTGATTCTTTTGCTCCACAGGTGTCAAGTGTGAATCACTTCAGCTGCCAGGGTGACAACAACAATGTCTGGCTATTCTTGGCTATGTTCAAAAACCTCCCCTTGCCCTCCCAGAACTTGCCTTTTCAGCCCTCAGGAACCCTACATGAGCCCTGGCTCCCAGCATGCTCTGTCCATCCTGTTTGTTTCAGCAGGCTGGGTGGAGAGCAAGGCGGGTCTTCTCCTCCTCCTCCTTGCCCACCAGGCCTTCTGGCTGGAAGAAGAAGAAGAAGAAGAAGAAGAAGAAGAAGAAGAAGAAGGCAGAGCCAAGCCAGAGGCGTCATTAAGGGGGGCGGGGGCCCCGGGGCGCAGATGGTTCAAGCCTCAGAGGGGCGGCAAAATGTCCGGGTTAAAAAAAAAAATCCGGGTTTTTTTCCTGCAGTTTTTCTCCATTTAGCAAACAGCTGCCGCCAAGCAAGCCTGTTCGGATCCCTCATGATGGAAGCAGGCGATCAGAGCAGTACCACCCCTCTGCTTCTGCTTGCAGTTCCGCCATGGCAGTTGCTCGCGGCAACGGCACTGGAGGAAGACGTGTGCCGCAACTGCCCCAATCCTCTTCCCGCTCTTTCAGCAAATGAGAAAAGGCTCAGAGGGACAATTGAAGCGAGCGGCATGCAGGACGGGACAGCTGGTAGGTGCAGAGGGCACGGCACCCCTCATCAGTTTGCTGCCACCCCCAATCACCGCTCGAAACCACTGCGTCAGACAGCCTCATGGCTGAGCTGGCCCTGGATAGACCCATCCCCCATGAAGGCTTTTCCTCAGGAAAGAGATCACAAGTGGAGAAAGGATCTCTTTCTCCAGGAAGATCACAGATCTTCACAGGTTGCAGCTGGCTGGTTTTTACCCAGATCCCAGGAATTCCACCTGGTGCCCGCGGGCACCTTTAGCTGGCCTAGATCACCAACTTTCATTTTCAAAGCAGCTTTCCAGCCCTTATATAAGTTGATCTAGGAATCTAAATGCCCATGCAGTATTCTCCCCAACGATGTAGTGTTAGCTATCCTCGCCTTCTATTGTGCTTAGCCAATGAGGGAATGCCATATTATGACATTTAGGGAAGCAGGGCAACTGACATGCACCCCTTGTCACATGGGCAGCCCAACCCTACCTAAACTCTCATGTGGCAATGTAGCAGCGCCGGCGTGGGCTGCACTGTGTCCCACGGGGGAGTTTCGCATGCTGGAGTTCTCCTCAGGGTAAGGGGACATTTGTCCCCTTGTCTGGGGGTAAGCCCCAGCATGTGCAATCGGTCAACTTGGGCCTGTGCCAGCTCAATCACTGGTACAAGTCTGCATTGATCCATGTTGGTGGATCAGGCCTGGGAAGGGGGATAGGATACGATGCACGCTGGCGTCACTATCCCACCCCCTCCTAGGCCCAATCCTCCCACCCGCCCCCATCACCGCCCTTGACCTGCCCCGTTTCACCCCCTTCCCGCCCTCCCCTTCCCTGTTCCACCCCCTACATGGACTTACCTGCTCTTGTGGCTGTCCATTCATCCGCTGGCGCCAGCGGGAAGGCTCTGGCCTTCCCACCAGTGTGGCAAGGCCCTGCACTGTCTCAAAGCACCTTACTGTGCCTTTGCAACAGCGCGCATCAGGAGAACGAGTGTTCCGCCGGTGCAGCGATACAGTAGAATTGGGCCAAAAGGGACTTCCTGCTTCATTCAGAAGCAATATTTTTTGTGTTCCTTGAGGTAGAAATAACTAGCATTGCTTTCACTTGTCACCTGCAGATTGACGCTGACTCTTGGAGACTCCAGGCCAACCCTGGAAGGTTGGCAACCTTTCTCCTCATGTCTGGGGAAGCCCTTCATTTAGGACCAAGTGGCTCACAGCAGCCCTTAGTTCTCAGAATGATTTTTACACGTTTTAAGAAGAGGCACTGCATCTTTTCCTGAGTTCGCCTTTATGCATTCTTGTTCTTATTTAGAGACTTGTCTGTCTGCTCTGTTTGATCTGGCTTGGAAGAGACTAAAGGCTCTTTCACGTGACGGCCTAGGAGCATGGCGAGAATTGCCTTCCACTGAGCGCGTGCAGCACCTGTTATTGCTGGCTTGCACTGTGAAAAGGACCAGTTCATCATGGTCCTCATTGGCAAAATGGCGATAATTCGTAGCATTCATACAGCACTTTTTGAACGCATGAAGCACTTCACATGTGGTATCTTGATACAGTTCTTACAACAGCCCTAAAAGGTAAGTAAATGTCTTTATCTCCCCTACTGCAGCAGGGCTGAGAAGGAGTGGCTTGTGTAAGTGAATATTCATGGCAAAAAGAAGAATCAAATTAGGAAAGTTCTGTTCTCTTAGCCACTAAGCTACACTAGTTGTTTGTTTGTTTGTTGCTCTAACTGGTCTCTAGTGTGTGTGTTTGGGCAGGGGGATGTTGTTCCATACAATGACATTTTTCTGCCTCATTTGTAAGTTCAGCAGTTGGCTACTTGAAATGATTCAGTGATTGGTGCCTTCACTATCCGGTCTAATGATAGCAGGCCCTTCTTCTTGTTTGTTTGTTGTATTAAACAAATTCTCCCTGCCCGTCCCCCCCCCTTTTTAAAGGAAGCCATTGGACTCTGGCGTGTTGGCTTCAGTGACTGCTAGGCTTCAAAAAGCATTTTAATAGTGGTTAAATAAACAAGAAAAGGCTACTTAATAATGGCAAGCAAATAAAATGGCGGGGAGAGTCGCCAAGAGAAATACGTTTAGTGGGCAGAGGGAGTAGAAATGAATGGGAAAGGGGAGGGAATACTGGAAATAAAACTGGAAAAGAAAATGGAGGGAAAGAAAATCATTTAGCTAGGACCAAATGGGAAGGAGGAAATGAAATAGGAACGGGAAGCGGGTTTAGTGCTGGGTGGCAAGCAATCTTGCGAAGACCTGAGTTCTGCTCTCACGGAAAGTGGTAACCAGTAACTGCTGGAAGGGGTGTGGCACTGTAAGTGGTGCAAGGTGCTGCACCGCACATTGCAAACTGGTATAATGCGGCCCCTCCCACTTGCCCCTGGAGCCATTCTGGCAGCGAAGTTAATGTGTGTCAGTGATTGCACTTACTTAATAGGTGGATCTGGCCCAAGTTAATGTAGTGAGGCAGTCTGTATGCCCCACTCAGTTATTTTTTTTGATTGAGAGAAAGGCACTCTGCACATGGTCAGAAGCCGTCTACTTTGAGCTTGGCTGGTTGTGGGCTATGTGATGAGGCCTCTTCCAAAATCACAAAGAGTTATAGTGTGGAGGATATGGGCTTAGATGACACATCTTGATTTGAAATGCTTTGTAATTTGTGATAGGTTCAAGATTTAGGAGAAACGCAATGACACCCCCCCCCCCCCGCCCGCGCAGTACTTGGAAGTTCCCATTGCACATTAAGAGCCATGTCCTGCTGCTCAACGGAATCGGAAGAGGGACAACACCGCAGCTCGCGACATCTCTCGCCAGCAAGCTTTGCACTTGGCTAAAGCGAAAGGCAAATCCTGGCAGGAACGAATGGCAGCGGTGGAGTAGGGAAGTCAAAAAGTTTTTCCTTACCTCTCGATCACTGACCGGTCCCCGGCCAGCCCACAGCATGTAGCGGAGGCTGCGCCAGCACTGCTGCATGTTATGGGCCAGCCCAGGATAGGATGGGGCCATTAATCTGCCAGTTCAGAATCGTTGACTGCCTCCGAAGGGCAAGCTCCCACCCTTTTCAGCAGACAAATGCAGCTGGGCTACCACAAAAGCCAGCTGTTTTGAGCTGCATATGTTCTGACTTCCAGACAGACCTCCGGAACAGAGCCTGTATGTATGTGGGGGATTTAGGGCCCAGTGCTACCTGGGCATTGTGCTACTTGTGTTTACGGCGGCATGAAAGCCGGGCCACTGCTGCAAATGGGTAGCAGAGTGCGGCACACACCGCAGCAGCTTCCAAAGCCTCCACTGCCTTCATAGTGGGCCTCACTTTCAAGGAGATTCACACATAGGATCTCCTATAGGCTCCCAGTGGCTGTTGGACTACTTGGTGCCCATCAATTCTAGCTCTCTAGCCTGAGCATTAATGCAAATCAAGGGGTTGCTGGCCGTGCAGCAGCAGCCGCCACAGCCGCCACCACCACCCTATTAGAATAAGTGAATCCTGAATATCTAATAACGAGCTGCGAAGACGTTTCAGTGCCTCAATAACAGGGCAAGACACACCAAATCAAAAGCAGCAAGATGAACAGTGCATTTGCCTGGAAACATGAGTGCCGAATAAATGGCATATTAAGCAGAATAATCTCTAAGAGCCAAAGAAGGGACCCATTTCAATTCACCTTTTCCTGAAGTTAATAGTTATCCTGCCACCCTCGAGAACAGAACTAAATATTCTGGCTGACAGGTTTCAAGTGTTGCTATTGGCTATTTGGATTACCTGGCAGGCCGCAGTGCGACGCTGGAATAAGAATGCTGGGTGGTTCCGTGTGTGTTTTGTCTTTTAAGATCCTGTTTGGAGATTACGACAAGGATGTCAATTCCTTTCGAGCACCTGAAATTAGTGTGGTTTAACGAGCAGTCCTTTCTGTTTTATTAGCACCCTGTAAAATTTTTATCGCTGTGCCAATGGTTCGTGATGTCTTAATCAATGTAATGTTTAAGGTCAGGGGGCAAGGAAGGTGTCGCAAATGTGTTAACCTCTGCTATTTTTTACTGCCAGGAGACTCCGTTAAAGATTATGGTGTGCCGAGAGAAACATTATAGACCTAAACCAAATGGAATCTGACAAGTGCATTTTTGCCATACTCGTTTGTTTATTTTTGTCAGATCCTCACAGGGAGCAGAAGATAAAAAAGAGCTTGGTCCAGGCTGGACATGACCAAAAAAAAAATAAAAAAATGTGCGACTGCTGTCCAAACCAGCCAGCGTGCATCTGGCTTCCCCTTTCCCACTGTAATGTTACATCACAACGTGTTTTGCTCCTCCCACATTGGTAGCCAATGACATGACACCATGAGTGATGACATCAGCAAGTAGATATTACAAAGCAGGGGTTAGACACAAGGCTGCCATTTTTGGCTCCAGTCACACGTTTATTGGCATGTCTCCTTTGGCCTTCAGTGAACCAAATCCTTAACGAAACCAATCCCTGCCAATTATTTTCATGGGACAGGTGCAGCCATGAAGCTTTGGAATGGTGTGTGAGCCTTAATAGACCACCTCTCTCTCTCTCTCTCTCTCTCTCTCTCTCTCTCCCTCTCTCTCTCCCCCCCCCCCCCATATAGCCACCAAAACTCCCAGGCATAGAACCAACATTTAACCCCAACCAGGAACATGAGACCCACTTTCATTTTTTTTGGGGGGGGGGGGTAACCTTATCGATAAATCCGATTCCAAGTACTGATGGGTAAGCACTCCTGGGCTGAATTCAGAGTGGGCTTGCATCAAGAATTAATTTGGGCTCAATTTACTCAGGCTCAAATTAAGTTCTGCTGGTCAAAGGCTGTGTTATGGTTCCAGTGCTGTTATGAGAAACACATCATGGCTTGGAGGTCTCCTCGCTCCCTTCCCCGCCATATATACGAGCTCCTCTACTGCTATGCCTCTCATCTTTTCACCAGAACTTATCTGGCAGCTGCAGCAGTAGCAGTAAGACTTCACAATGGGGATGGCTTCCAGCAGCTTGTCTCCACTGTAAGGATGAATGGGAGGCATAGTTCCCATAGATCCTTGCAGTCCCTGTACATTGTGAACATGCACATCAGCGTTCCAGGTACAAGAATCCATGAGAAATTTAATTTCTGTGGATCCAGCTGCCTCTTCAAGGAAGTCAAGAACCACAGCGGCTACATCTCCTCTAGATCTTTGGGCCATGGTGGTAGCACCAGACCCCACAATGAGGCCTGCACACTACAGCCACACAGTCACCTAGTTTGTTTGAATCAGGAAGGGGGCAGCTGCCTCGGGAAGGGTGGGGAACCCAGCCACGCCCATTACAAGTGGAGGGGTGTTGTGTGTGTGTGTGTGTGTGTGTGTGTGTGTGTGCGCGCGCGCGCGCGCTTGGCTCACAATGGGCTTGAGGGTTCTGAAGTGGGGAAGTCCAGCAGTAGTTCCAACTTCAGCACAGTCATTCCTGGAAACCTTGAGGTGCTTCAGAAGCTTATCAGAAGCTTCTCCACAGGAAGATTGGTAATGACAGATGCACTTCCTTGAACAACTTAAGTTTTATCACTCAGTCCAGCAAAAGTGAAGCACTTGAATTGAAAGTGATGGAACTACTAGACAACATCCTTCAAAATTAAAAGTTACTTCAGTATCAGTGGTCTGCAAAGAAAATTGGGAAACGGACTCACATCTTTGCAGGGAGGCAGCAGGAATTTGCTGTCTAGGTCAGACTGGCCTGCCATCCTGGTGCATATGAAGTTTCCTTCGACCGCAGCCCACCCAGCTCAGTAATCTCTAAAATGGCAGGTAGTAGCTCTTCTTTCCAGCCCTACTTGGAGATGCCAGGGATTGAACCTGTGGCCTTGTGCATGAAAAGTATGTGCTCTCCCACTGAGCTGAGGCCCTTCCACCTGGTAAGACAGCTGGTATAGCATATGGTTTGACTTACTTACGGCCCCATCCTGCCTATGTTTAGGCCGGCGGAGCGAGCACTTTGCCGGCCCATGGAGTTGCAAATGTGCCATAAAGCACGCTTGCGGCTCCTCTAGAGTAAGTGGCGCTGCTGCTCACTCAGCTGCTGGACCAACTCCACACTGCCCGATGCAGGTAGGTCCCGTGCGCAGGGGAGGGGGTCATTGGCCGGGAGGAAGTGGGGATATCGGCGCTGAGTTGTGGCAATGTCCTATGCCCCATCGCAGCCCAGGCCAGCCTTATATGGCCTCCCCGGACACATGCCAGTTTCAGAGGTGGTGTGCATCCAAGGAGGCCCATTGGGGCCTGCACCGCTTACACCGGGGGAAAGGGACAAACGTTCCTTTCCCCTGAGGTGAGCCCGGGCCATGGGCCTAGGATGCAGCGACCAGCCCTTTAGGCCGGCCGCCACATCTTAGGCAGGATTGGGCTGCCCTTCAAGTCATTTTGCACATATGCTGTTGAATTATTGCACTGCTTCTCTGGGTCAGATGGTATAAGAAGTCATTCGATTCTCTGTGGAATGACTTGTCACAAGGGTTCTGCCACGGCTCCACCCCACCTTCCTCCAGTACCGTAGGTGTGCAGAAATCGTTTTGCAGGAAGATGTGGGAAGAACCATAGCAGTGTCAGGTTGGGTTAGGGGGATCAGCGGGGTGCGTTTCTTCTGACCTGTGTTGGCTCGCTTATGTCGAGTGACCTGGGAAGGAGCCACTGTCTATGCAGCAGCAGCAGCAGCAGCAGCAGCAGCAGCATCAAACCACTCCCCTAAGATGAGAGGGGGAGGGGCTTTCACTGAATGGAAGAGCATCTGCCCTGCATGCAGAAAGTCCTCAGCCCACACCCTGCCATCTTGATATGCCTGGAAAAACTGCCAGTCATCTGGAAAAACTGGTAGGGCAGAGAAAAATTCCTCCCTGAAACCCTGGGGAGCTGCTGCCAACCTGTGTTGCCAATACAGAGCTAGATGGACCAATGGCCTGGCTGGGTTAAGGGCAGCTTTCTATGAGGTTCAGCACCCAGGATACAACTCTGGACTTTGCTTGGGGTTGGGAAGGAACTATTCCAATGGCAAATTGGCCAGTTAATCAGGGAGGGAGAATTGCCTTTCCTGCAGAATGTAGCTGGACTCCCTTGTATGAGTTGCCTCAAATGTCCTCAGAAAGCAACATTTGGCTTTGTGCTTGCTCTCTGCTTGCAGCACCCTATGGTGGTATGCAGTGTGAAGGCCAGTGGGACACAACCGGATCAGCAGGCAGACCAATCAGTGCCGAGTTGATGAGCTGCTCCACCCCGATCCCTCTCACGTTTTATGCCCTCCCAACCATGCTGTTCAGCACCACTGATGCTACTCACATTCACTCTCTCTCTCTCTCTCTCTCTCACCCACCCTGCAAGGGCCAAACTACACATGATGCAAAAGCTCCTGCCCTCATTTGCATTTATTAAAAGCAAACATGGATGTCTCTGCTGAAACTGAGGCCTTACCGCTGGGGAAGAGGGGATTCACCCACACTGTATCTGCCTGGTTTATTGATAGCAGCCTTGGAGCATGATTGAATCTGGGAAAACAGTGCAGGTGAAAGAGTTAACCCCCCCCCGTGCCTCAGTCCTAATCCAATTCGACCCCCCCCTCCAGCTTTTAATGAAAGACAGAGAGTTGAATCATGAATCTCCTGCGTCACATGTAGTTCACTCGACAATTCTCAAAATACTGATAACTCCAGCAGATTCTGTCTGAGAAAGCCAGTTTTTGTATTTTGCTGAACAGCCATAAGCAACCTGTGTTTCAGAACAGCGTCTTGTATTTCTAGAATGGGTTTGGACTCTTTGTCAAAATGGTGTCTAACATCTTAACCCCAACCCTCCATTCATTCCCCTCTTTTTCAGGAGTACACAGCAGACATGGTTGTGCAATCACAGGGCGACACAAAGGTTTTTTCTTGTTTCTTATTTTTCCAAACAAACACAAAGTAAAGCATGGCATGGCCCTCTTGCCCCCCCCTTTGCCCCCCAACGTACATATTTAAGCAATAGAAATGCAGTACATCACAATCAGCATCACTTAGTTGCACACAAATGATAAAATTAGACAGTTGGGAAACCCACATGGACTTCTGCAAGAATAAATACCAATGCAATGTTATAATAAGGAATCGTGAAAATGACTTCAGTACTTTTTCTGGAAAGGTATGCCACCTAGAGCAGTAAAATGTCCCGTGTGAATATATGTAGTTCTTGGTATCTCCAGTTAAGGGCTGGTGGTCCACGACCCTGGAGAAATGTTGTCACTCATGAGTAGAGGGTGCCGGGCTACATGGACCATTGGTCTTTAGGAACAGGATGGAGAATGACTCTGGTAGCATTGTATTGCCCCTATAACAAGTCAATGGTGCTGCCCCAGTTGGAATACTGTACTCAGTGCTGGAGGCCAGACCTCAAGGAGACTATTGTAGCGCTGGAGAAGGTGCAAAAGAGGGCAACCATAATACTCACAGGGCTGAAACACTTTCCTTATGACTCATAGGTAGAGGTGTTTGAAAACGGTGTTATTCATTTTACTCAGAAGCCCACTGTGTTCAGTAACACTTCGGCTGTAATCCTCTTGTATTCAACAAAAACAAACACCTCTACTCAAAAGTTATGAGGTAGGGCTACAGCATTTGGGGCTTTTTAGTCTGGAAAAAAAAAAGCAATTAAGGGGGGGTATGGCTGGTGTGGAGTGGGAAAAGAGCAGGTTTTTTTTCTCCCTCACACAACACTAGAACTGAGTGGTGGGAGATTTATAACAGACAAAAGGAGGTGGTACTTCACACAGCACATGATTAGTCTGTGGAATTGGTTGCCATAAGATGTGGGGATGGCCACTAGCCTTGATGGCCATGATTCATGGAAGACAGGTCTAGCAATGGCTACTAATCATGATGGTTATGTGCTACCTCTGGGTTCAGATAATTTGCTTCTGAATACCAGTTGCAGGGGAGCAATGGTGGGAGAGAAAGGTGCCTGTCATGGGCTTCCCACAGGCAGTTGGTGGGCCACTGTGGAAAATAGGATGCTGGACTAGATGGGCCCTTGGCCTGATCCAGCAAGGGTTTTCTTATCTTCTTATGTCTGACTCAGTATAGAGCAGCTCTCTATAGCTTAAGAATCAATGGACAAAATAATCGGACCCATAATGTCAGCACAACGGGCCATTTGCATGGAGATTTGAAGGAAATTGTGCGTAGATCCAGGGACCACTCAGCTCGTAAACTATAGAAGGCTCTAGAATGGTCCTATTCGACTATTCAACCAATGATGGAACACTGCAGTCCCTTGGTGCCATTTGACCAACCGATGATGAAAATAATGAAGATGACGATCATAGCTTTGTCAAATACCTCAAGTGGGGTTGTTTGCACACAGGCAACCCAGGTGCCTCAATGTGGGGTGGGCGGTGTAGGAGAGCATCTACAGTTACAGCACGTGACCATTAGGAGATGCTAGGCCATGTGGTTTGAGAGATGAACAGGAAGCAGCTCTCTGGAGAGCAACAGCATTGCTATCAGGTGAATGTGGTGCAGTAGAAAGAGAGGCTGCCACTTAGACAAGGGCATTCAAACATCATGGGATATTTGGCAGGACGTGGTCACGGTCTAATCAGAGGCAGCTGATTCACAATATTTTTGACCATTCAAATGATTGGCATCTCCTAGCCCAGTGGTTCCCAAACTGGGAGGCGTGGCTCCCAGGGGAGCCGCGGATACCCACCAGGAGAGCCCCGGAGTGCCACGGAATCCTCTCGGAATACAGTGCAATACCAATTGGCAGGCATCAACATAATGTAATGGGGAGCCACGGCCAAGTGTCGCCAATGGTCAAGGGAGTCGTTGGTCAAAAAAGTTTGGGAAACACTGTCCTAGCCCTACTGGCAGATGGTATAGGCGGTAAAAAAAGCTACCTGTGTTTTTGAAGCACAGTGCTAAAGGGCAAGGCTCACAACGGCAGCTGCTGCTTGCACTGACTTCCAACCACCAGTATGCACAGAAATCTTGGAGTAGCTGGCTGAAATTAATGCGTGTTATTGCTTATGCACCATCAGCTTCCAGTATGGCTTCCACAGGTGATATTGGCTCCTATAAGGCCAGTGCAGCAGCAGACATGAGAGCTGTAACCTAATCTCATCTCCCCTCCTGAATTTCCCCTTTAGGACGCATCTTAACACTAGCATTGGCTTCTGCCTTAAGGATGTGCAAGAGGTTTATTCACCCCAGGCCCTGATGTGTGCCATCAAACGAATGAGCCTAAGGAATTCCCTTCTACGAAGCCAGACCATTGGTCCATCCAGCCCAGCGCGCTCTATTCTGATTGGTGGTGGCATTCCACGGTCTTCGACCAAGCAAAGGTCTTTCCCTTTTGCAAATTCTACAGTTACAAAATTGCAAGTTGGAAGAAAGTTGTTTTTTCCCCCTCCCCTGATGCATCACAAATGACTGGCATGAGTACGTGTGGGTAAAAAAAAAAGAGGTTGTGGTCTAGTAACTCCTGGGGACTGATTTGCTTTGCCAGTCTGTCGACATGTTTTAAAGTGGCTTCAAAGATTGTCAAATAAAAGGAAAAAAAACATTTTGATAATGGGAAGCCCTTGATGGAGGATTTCCTTTTAACGATGTTGTTTTTAGACTATATTAAAAATATATAAAGAGTCCTTCGGGCAGGCAGTAGGGAGGGCCTGTAGGATCCTGCCTTGTGCATGGCGATTCCTGGAGCGGTTTTGCCAGACCCCATCCCAAACTAACCAGGCGGCAACCCCCACTTGGATGTCACATACGTGGCGCACATCCCCCATTGCACTTCACATTCTCTCAGAATTTAAGCGGCCTTGAGCTTCCATCCGGAAATTGCCACACATCAGGAGTTGCCTGGGCGCTACGCCAACCTACAAAAAAGGATGGGGACAGAGGAAAAAAAAATAGGTGTAACATGGACCGAAAGTCAGAGCATTCCTATTTACATTAAGAGTATGCATCACACAAGGTGATGGATACTCTACTTGAGCATTTGCGTCACCAAACGTAACAATCCAAAATATATCAAAATACTTGAGCATTTGTGTTACCCAACATAACAAGCTCCCATATTAACCAGGAAGTGCCGTGGGCCCCATCCAGCTCTAATCCCAATGCAACGAGTGTACTCAGGAGGGAATGTGCATCCTCATGCACAGCAAAAGATGTGCCTAGTTAGGTCAATGAATATTGTTGCGTGTTTGCAGGGGCACATCTAGACATGCAGCTGCATCAGCTGTGCACACAGAAATCTGCTTCCACAACTGGATCTCCTTTGCTGGATCGGGGCATTTGAGTCTAACTCAGTACAAGGCATACTCATGAAAACAAAACCATCATAAAGTCAACGCAAGCTTTCGGTTGAGGAGCAATGCTGACATCTGGTCCCCATGATGACAGTCCTTGTGACGTGACGTCTATGTGAAACCATAGACCCTTCAAAACTCTGCTGAATTTGGCAGAAGAGGTGGATGCAGGGCAGGGCTGGAATTCTGCTGTCCATATTCTGTTTCTTATGTAGACTGAAGAAGCTCTTTCATTCTGGTCTTGAATCCATGACCCTGGCATGATGGTTATTTCTTGTCCACAAAGACCCCCAAACTCAAGAGGAACTATTGCACTGAGATCAGCAGACAGTTGAGCAGAACTTTGCTATACGATGGGAGAGAGGGATGTTTTCCAAAGGCAATGCTGGAAGAAATAATGGTTCTGATTGGGAGACAAGGTGTGCTAAACAGGTACATCCCACAACCCAGCATGGACATGTTCTTAATTGCAAAGTCATTCTTCCTGTGACACATCATCAAACCAGAAATGACTCATATCAATGCTTTAGTCTAGTGTTCTTGATTTGTAGCCCAAGAAGCAGGTCCCGATGAAATGCTTTCAATCCTTCAGAATATCTGACACAGAACCCTGGACCACTTTTGCTGAAGGAATAAAATCCCTCCAGGCCATTAGTAATATGAAGTGCCTGTGGTACACCACTTCAGAGTAAGGGTGTCAGAGTGAGGCCCACTTGACGAAAACAAATCCTGCACACACACAAAAAAGCATGGCAGAGATATTACGTTGGAACCTTCTCCTCCAACATCTAGTTTTCCATGTCAAGGGTTCTTGTTTTATTTTCAAAATGGGGGTGTCTTCTGTTATGTGAGCTCCCACCCCCAGCCTGAAATGCTACAACCAAGACAACAGAACTAGGCCCCAAACACGCTTCTGGGTCTCCCTTACAATGATGCACATTGGGGCAAGAAACCAAAATTTCACATATACGCTAATGGGTTCTGAGTTGTCTGTGACGGATCAAGAGAGAGATCTTGGGGTGCTGGTGGACAGGTCGATGAAAGTGTCGACCCAGTGTGCGGCGGCTGTGAAGAAGGCCAATTCCATGCTCGGGATCATTAAAAAAGGGATTGAGAATAAAACGGCCAATATCATTATGCCTTTGTACAAATTGATGGTAAGGCCACATCTGGAGTATTGTGTCCAGTTCTGGTCACCACACCTCAAAAAGGATATAGTTGAATTGGAAAAGGTGCAGAAAAGAGCGACCAGAATGATTCGTGGGCTGGAGCACCTCCCTTATGAGGAAAGGCTACAGCGTCTGGGGCTTTTCAGCCTAGAAAAAAAGGCGCCTGAGGGGGGGGCATGATTGAGACATATAAAATTATGCATGGGATGGAGAGAGTGGAGAGAGGGAAATTCTTCTCCCTCTTGCACAACACCAGAACCAGGGGATATGCACTAAAATTGAGTGGAGGGAGAGTTAGAACAGACAAAAGAAAATATTTCTTTACCCAGCGTGTAATTCATCTGTGGAACTCCTTGCCACAGGATGTGGTGATGGCACCTGGCCTAGATGCCTTTAAAAGGGGTTTGGACAGATTCATGGAGGAAAAGACCATCACAGGTTACAAGCCATAAGCAACCTCCTGGTTTTAGAGGTTTTAGAAGTGGGTTTTCTCTGTGCCAGGTGCAAGGGAGTGTCAACGGGAAACAGGTTATCTTGTTGTCTTGTGCTCCCTGAGGCATCTGGTGGGGCCACTGTGTGATACAGGAAGCTGGACTAGATGGGCTTTTGGCCTGATCCAGCAGGGCTCTTCTTATGTATGTTCTTATGTACAATGGCCCTTCCACTGGAAAGCTGCAGAAGGTTAATGATAGAGAAGTTTCACTGAAACTCGGTTCATTGACTCGTAAGTTTTGAGTGACAAAGTTTTTATTACCTGTCCCACCCCGCCCATCACTCACTTGTTAAGATTTTTTTTTTCTCACCAGAAATAAATATCAAAAAGTTTCTTGGGACCATAGGTCAGGCTCACACGAAATGTTGTCGCGGTTTAAGAATACATTACGGCCGCCGTCAAAATCTATTTCAGAAATCTAACAAACAGTGAATGGGCCTCAATGGTTCATGCCTTTATAACACCATTAATTTATCACACCGCTAGAAAAATGTCACATTCCATATTACTAGTTTTGCTTTAGTGTTCAGGCTTCCGATGCATTGTCATCTAAAAGTTATGTTATTATTCTACTTCTGTCCATCTTATTTTTGTTGACTAGCTTATTCCCTCTGCAACATTCCAGTTATTTAAGGAGTACACTACATACTCTCTTAAAAGGGGTCTTACCGTTCAGAGCATATAGGGAAACAAACTTCCGCTACAAAACCACTGTTCAGTGCTAGGAACATGGAACTACTCTTAAAATCAACACACTTGAAATTCTAGATGTTAGTTTCTGGTCCAGGCCCGTTCCTGCCTTCCATAGTCCCAGAGACCAACAATGGCTCTCCACAACTTTTCCACATTTGGGTTCCAGGGCATGTTCTGAGGGCACAAGATACAGCCACCTTGCAGAAGTTAAGTAGGGCAGGTCTGGTCAGTGGCCACCTGTTTGTATTTTTCCTTGTTCTTCAAATGCAGCTCTTTTGAACTGAGCAAGATTGGAAGGGGAAGCTATATTGGGCTCCACCCAGACAGTCACTTCTGGGTAGCAAGCACAGGGCTCTCTAACCATGTCCTCCATGATATGAACAGCAACAGAGGCTCTCTCAAAAGTCCTCCCCCTTACATACATCTCACCTGTGCAAGTCAAGACACTGGAAATGAGCGAGAGTTGCTAAGGTGTGTGACAAAAAGATCTGTTGCTGTTTAGACCAACAAGGATGGGATTAAATAGACTTTTGTTTGTAGGGGAAACTTTGCTGAGGCCTCTATTGATGTCCACACACAGGGCTCTTTCTCTGTGTGTGTGTGGGGGGGGGGTATGAATGAGGAGGTTAAAAAGTCTTTGCCAGAGTATTCATTCATGTAAATGAAAGTGACCAAGGTAGAGAGAGAGAGAGAGAGAGAGAGAGAGAGAGAGAGAGAGAGAGTGAGTGAGTGAGTGAGTGTGTGTGTGTGTGTGTGTGTGTGTGTGTGTGTGTGTGTGTGTGTGTGTGTGGTGAGAAACCTATGGGGACTCGACTGAGCCTCAGGCTGTGAGTATCTCTAAAGTGTTAGTCTGGAAGAACTGGTTGCTAATCCCAACACAAACATGGATTTCCTGGGAACTTTCAGGAAATAATCCTCTCTCAGTCTTAGCAGTCTCTACCAATGGGAATAATAACCACTGCATTGAGCACCCTTGGTTGTGATGAAAAATGCTCCGCACTGTGAAAATGCTATAGATTTGATTGATAATCATAACTGAATGGTAAGAGAAGGGGCTGGGGTGAAGCTCTCTTTGGATTTCTGGGATTTTACACGTCCAGTGATCCTAGCTAGTTTGCCAATCTGAGAAACCAAAAAAGATTCCAATTAACTTATCCTGAAGTCATGACATGATTTTCAGACATTTAAAAAGCATGTTTTGTACATTCAAACACTGATATAGATGAAGACAGACATATATCACTGGACACATTTACATGGTACATTCTATGGGCTGGTGCAGCATAATGGGAAAATTTAAATAATGGCCATAATTGTTTCATAGCCAGATGAGCAGTAAAAAAAACTATGATCTTGCTATATCTAAATCTCCATTGTGGTCAGATGACTTCCATAAAACCAATACAACAGAATGACATACAATTATTTAGAAACGTATAATGGCAATGACCCTCAAAAGAATGTCTCTCAAGTCAAACAATATCAGAGCATTCACTGCTAAAAGTACAATAAAATATAGATGGAGTTTGTCTGGTGCCGCCATCTTGATTTTAGTCTGGAGGCTATGGGCTGGTCCCCATATCTGCATGGACTACTATCTTCTTTGTATGGTGTCACACAAGTTCTCCACATAAAGGTCTGGAATGGGTGCTAAAAGTGAAGGCCCGTACTGACCCAGTTCAAACAATTCCTTTCCCTCAGAAGAAGGGGGGGGGGGAATCATTCAAACTCTGTACCCACACATTCAGGCTTCCACTTAGACGGCTTTCCTCAGACATAACCTGACATAAGGTGTGTGGCTGAGGAGAACGTGTGCCTGTTTTGCCACTGTACCCAAAAGAATCATTGGGAAGTGTATGAATAGTTAATTTAGTTGTTTTAAGGACAACTTTCACATTCCAATATGATCTCATTTACAAGTTCTGACATCCCACATATTACATTATCTTCAGGTCCTTCATCATGTCAAGGCTCAGAGTGAACTTTGTCACAGAACCAAACTGAACTGGGTTATGCTGAAGAAAATGCTAAGTCACGACCACCAAAAAGTCTTAAGACCCACAACGATGTGAGCATCATAGTTTGTGATTCCACAAAACTATTAAATATGGCCAACACTGTCTATTCCAAACATTTTGAAACATTCAATTAATTAGATTTTAATCCAAGTCTATCATTCTGAAACTGTCCAGTGAGACCACACATGCTGGGCTTTTTATACTTGTTGCCCCAGGGAGCTATTTTGGAATATTCTTACTCTTCTCCATAACCACAAGAGACTGACACACAATTCAACAGTGAAATCCTTGTAATTTCCCATCATAGGTCCATGTAGGGAAAATCTTCACCTATTCTAAGATTAGAAGTGCTATCTCTGACACATTTACATTCTAAAGTAGACTTGCAAATAGCCACTTATCTAGTCAAATGTGGCAAGTTAAAAATCATCTCCAGGTGACCAAGAAGGGAAGTGTTTGAAAACTGCAACCGAAGTAATTATTTTGCTCTCCCCAAAATATGCCACAAATATGTGGAAATGAGGAGCATATGTGAACATGTTTGTAGTCTAGCAATATTTTTAAGGCTTTTATCAAGGTCAGAGCTTGATATCAACTGATAACAACTGATCAGGGCTTTTTTGTGTATGTATAAAATAACCCAATCCAGTAGTTTCCAAGCATTCAGAAACCCTGAACCACGAAGGAGATTGATGTGCACAGTCTTCTGTCTAGTAGGTTTTCTGATATTATTGCTTCTAGGGTGCAAGAAAGACTATTGCTACAGCTTCATCCCATAATGCATATGCCATGCCCCTTCCCAGTACATTGGAGGCATCTATACTAGCAGAAGGCCCATCCTCAGTGAAGATAGTGGAATGATTTCCCATTCCTCAAGTTTCCCTGTCTCTCTCCCCTCTGCTATTTTCCAGGAAGTTCCATACCAGACTTCAATCCGCAGTGCTAAAGTCATGTTGCATTGGAAGTTTCCTACCCCAAAAAAAGCAAAAAAAAAAAAAAGCTGGCGATGTGTGAAGCAGTTGTTCCCCACTGTTTATGGAGATTTTGCACATGTTCTTCCAAGAGAAGTGTTGTAGTTGCACTGGCCCTATGGTTTGCATGATAAGCCTTGTGCATGCAGTATATGTAGATCATTGTAGGGTTCAAGCAACATGGAGATTTTGAGGATCACATGTGATGAATCGGCATACTCAAGCTCTGAAAAGACCCTTGAAGATGCCATAAAGTCATCCACACGTTTAAAAGCAAAAACATGGCACACAGAGCCCAGTTGTAACTGGGGCTAAGATGTGTGTTCTATACCCAGGTTGCTTCCATGCTGTACAATGGAGCTGTACTTCAATGACCTGGGTTTGATCATACAGTGGAGTCAATTCTGTGTAATAGCAGCAGAGGAGAGAGGGGGCAGTGGAGGAGGTGGAGATGATCACTTAGGGATCCAGCATCAAATGCTGATGGAAATGCTGAAGAGGAAAGAGTGAGTATGGAAGAGGAAGAAGCGGCAGGATTACACACTGGCCTGGAAGGAAGGAAAAGGGGAAGGAAGTCTCTGAAGATGCTTCAAAAGTTGCATACCTAGGAGAAAAGTCGGGGCTAAAGAGTTTATTTTCACTGTGTTTGGTTGTAGCAATGACAAGACAACTGCGAATAAAGATCAGAGCGACTGCTCTGTAACTAAGCAGGAAGGAAGAGGTAGAACAGTACATTTTTCAGGTGTTCTTACAAAGTCTGTAAGCGAAAGCCGGAACTGTGACGAGAATCACCCAGGGAGCAGCCATGCACTGGGAAGATCAAGAACAGTTTACCTGCTTGAGGGCCCAATCCTAATCAACTTTCCAGCGCTGATGCAGTCGCAACGCAGCCCCAAAGTAAGGGAACAAACATTTCTGTGGTTGCCCCCCCCCCACCGCAGGATGCAGCAAATGCCCTGTTGGCATGGTTGCATCGGTGCTGGAAAGTTGAATAGGATTGGGGGGCCCTGACACTGTACAAGAAGCAAAAAAGATGAAGTAGAACAGGAAGAGAAGCTGGAGGCCTAGGAAAGCTAGAGAGGGACGAAGTCATAGAAGCTCCACAGAAGCTCAGGGTGACAGAGGAACCAACCGTGTTTGAGGCCAGGCAAGTGGAAGGAGGTCGGAGAGCTAGAAAAGACTCTCTAAAAACTGTCCTAGGAATGGTTTTAGTGGGGCAGAAATGGAGAAAGAAGGCCAAACTGGAGAGGGCAGGCACATTGTCGATGGACACAAATACTTTATCCAGAGCCAGGCTAGATGACACACTTCCAGAAGGATCAGCACCTCCATCACAACTCTCCCCCCCCCCCCCATATTGTTTAGCACAATGCATCACACGAGTCTGGACCATCACATTATAAATGTTCCAGCCCACAGGCCACATCAGGAGAGCTCACTGGTAGAAATGGGTTAAAAACTTACCGTCAGCATGTTGGCCCTGATTCACATGCTGAGCCGCTTAATCCAAACGATATGGCCTAGGAGTAGGGATGCCAGTGCCTTGGGTGAGCAAAATATCTAGATTAATTGGCAGTCGTTAGAGTTCGAAAGGGAATGAAACGGGGCATTAGCAGGAATGAGCAGGTTCCTAAACGTTTCAGGTGACCTTGAATATGCTTTGAAGTGGGAAGTAGCCAAAGGAAAAAGTGATGCACTATAGGAGAAGGGGGACGAGATCAAGAAACCAAAATTCCATCATTAATATCATACATGGCACATAAATTACCCGAGGGCAGCTTTCGAGATTGCAAACGGTCCGCTGCTGAAATCTCTTCTGCAGTCATCAACTGGTAGGGTTTGTCTCATATGAAAAGGGAAGGGAAATCTGTATGTACAGCCTGTGCAAATACTTAACCCAAGACCCTTTTCAGACATTTCAAATGCTAATGGCCAACTGCAGAAGAAACTGCATAGGCACTTGTTGATACCATTCAAACCCACTCTCATTTGTCCTCACATTGAAGAGATGGAGATCTTAAAACAACCTGCTCAAGATGGTCCAATGAATTAATGGCAATACTGTGCTTTATTTATCGATCAGATACATTTTCGCTTGGGCAGCTACCAGACTACACTGGCTCATAGTTGTGAGACTGGTGGAAGAAACAAGTAAAGACGGCACAAATTGAGTGTGAGGGCCAGGCTAGGCCATGGTCACCTGTCTGTACCTGAATACAGAGCAAAAGGTTATGTTCTTGAATCTGAACTGGAGCCCTTGCGTCCTCTGGGATCAGTCACGTAAGAGCAGCAGTGTCTTGGCCAACCCATGGATAGCCAGCAGTCTTCTTCCATGGTGCAATGTAGGAATGTAGACATCGGAACGCAAGAATCCACCAAAACTGGAGACTGCTCGGAACACAAGGAGTTTAAGGAAACAACAGATTATATGGAAACTAAGAAGAGAGAAAAGAAAGGAGAACGGGCAACAGTGAACTAAGAAGTAACAGACTAGAAGCCACAGAGACCATGCATCGCAATGTGGAGTGGGAAATATCAAGCGCTACGTACAAACAGGAACGGGTCCTAGATCACTGGGAGAGTACATGCTTTGCATGCAGAAGACTCCTTGTTCCATCCTTCAGGTAAAGCAGAGAGAAAAACATCTTGTCTGAAATGCTAGGGAGCGGCTACCAGTCAGTGCTGATAAGAGTTAGACAGACGAATGGTCTGATTCGGTATAAGGCAAACAAGGGAGGGGGGGGACGTCCAGAAAGACCAAATTCTGATTTCCTCCACTGGGAGGAAAATCATGAAAAAGTATTATATGGGAATGGGAAAACGAATGTGGAAGGAAGAGCCACAAGCCCCGGGCTTTTTCCAGATGGATTTGACGTCCTGATGCATGCATGTATATGCATCGTTTGCTTTGGAAAAAGCCCCCAAGAGAATCGAGAAAACAAGCTCAAGAACATGACCACAAACGTAGGCTTGGAAGATGAAAGGGGTGGTTAGAGTGGGAAAATTAGGACTGCAGTATAGACACGAAAGCATAACTCTAAAACTGCCTCAATAGTTCCTTTTTCCAGGTTACTGCAGTTCTGTGAAACTGATCTTTACCAGGGACTTCTTAGCACCCACAGCAAACTACAATTCCCAGCGATCTTTGAGAGAAGATGGTTATAAAACTGATTTAAAATTTATGATGTAGACAGATTCAGAGAGATGTCTAATGGAACACCACGCTTCCAAATGATGACTGATTCCCTTGGGTTTATACACAGGCAAAGATTTTATTAGAATGGGACAACCATTGCGCTTGCTTGTAGATGACCCGATGATGAATGACCTCCACACAGGAATTGACCAAAGCTCAGTAGAAGTGCAGTGTTTTGTATACACAAACTCTCAAATCCAATCCCTCTCCTCTCCAGTTGAAGGATGACAAAGCCCCACTGCCCACCAGAGACTCTGGCAAACCACGGACAGCGGGGGAGATGAAACTGGGCTGGATGCGCCCGTGATCTACACAAGGCAGTTCCACATGTTCACGCATCTTTCCAAGAATCCCGCCTCAGCTAGTACTATAATCTGTAAACAAAGAATGATCCATTTCAAACAACTGTATGTGTACTAACCAGAATGATGAGATGACACAAAAGTACCATTGATTACAATATGCATACCTGTTACATGCACTGCGCTTCAACTTAAACTATATAAAAATATTTTCTCGTTCTTAAAAATCCAATCAGATGTATGCATTACATTTTAATCTGACCCGTCCTCCACAAAGGGGGTACCGTCCCCAGCCCCTTTTTCCTTAAAACACCCCTCTACCCCCGGGGTAGATCAGGCTGAAAGTCGGTGACTGGTCCAAGGTTGTCCCCCCACGCATTCTGTGGCTGAATGGGGGTCAGGGTCCAAGTTTCCTCAATCTAAGGCCACCCTCTAACCACTAGTCTCAGATATCCAAACTGCCCTCTAAATATGGCCATACATGTTTGAGAGTTTAAAGACAAATGTTCACACTTATTCTTGATAGACCAGAATTCAAAATCTCTTCTCAATTAGAATTTTTAAAACAATGGGTGAAAAGCTGTTTTTCCCCCATCAAGTCTTCTGTAGCCTCCTAGCAGGTGCTGTTGCAGCTTTTCAAGTGGTTCACTCTAAGAATTGCATCTTATCTGATGAATTTTAAATCTGATTTTATGATATTGGTTTTTTCCTGCATGCCCCTTGGAGGACGTTCGCGGCAGACAAGCAGGATTCAAATTTAAATATAAATCAAAAAGTAAATGTGCCTTTAAGAAATACGACATAAGCAGTGTCTATTGTATAGTTTAAAATTAAACGAAGTTAATGTTATACGCATTATTATCTATTGCAATGTTGTAAATTTTGGGGTGTGTGTATAACCTAACCTTTCTTAATAGAGGATTGCCCTGTGGTCAAGTATTTGCTTTGAATACCAGGCTCATTCCCTAACCTCACTGATTAAAGGATCTCAGGTTGCAGAGGCTGGAAAAGACCCCTGACTAAGAGTCAAATCACACATTACTTTAAATGTTTGAGCCTTCTATGCTTGTCTTATAAACAAAAATGGCACACACAGGGCTCCCACTACGTAGCAACGTAGCAGGATGGGGACTTTCCCTCCATCTCAGTCTCAGTCTGGACTCGGCCCCCTTCATGTGGCATTTACCTTGGAAGGAAACTCCCATTGACGTTGATGGGATCTTCTTTTCAGGCTAAATAGAGTACATGCCAGGAAAGGGGGTCATGGGGACTGGGAATTACAGTTCTCCCACATCACAGTCGCAGTGCACAATCTGCACTGCGCCCCCCACCCCCCACCCCCAGTGCATGCTATTTTCATTTAAACAACAAGCACAGAAGACTCAAACTATGCATTTATGTAATGTGTAGCTTTACCCTGAGCCCTCGGAGTGGTTTCTCAACAAAACAGATGAGCTGGACCAGGGATCTGACTCAAGATAAGGCAACTTCATGTGAGCAGTGCAGTGGAAGTTGTGTCCATTTGCACTGACATGCTTAGGCATCTATGAACCAAAATTATACATTTGGCCTGGAGGAACGGTAAGGGAAAGAGTGGAGTGGAAGGAGTACAAAGGCACAAATTGCCACCTCTTTCAGCATGTGTCTATCATTTTTTTAGTACTCACACTGGCATTAGATCTCAACTAAAGCAGCACAAATTTGTGGCTTTCACATATTTAGAGACAGCCCAGCTCAATGTTGGGAGTATACTGGTCTCCAAGCAGTTGGACCTCATCTCACTCTTTTGCTTATGTTTCAACTAGAGTTTTTACAGGCTGCTCACTAACCAAATTCTCTTTTCCCTGGCTTTGAAGGGAACTCAACTGTGAAGAACAAATGATGGGTTGCGAGTTACTCCGTACCTCAAAAATCTGGGGTAGTGTAGTGTAGATGACTAAGAATTGATCCAGTCTCTGAAATTGCGCCAGCACGTTTGGCAACCACAACAGGCTACAGTGATGCTCATACAGCTCAGGTGTGCACTGGTACTCAACCCAATGTACAACTGATCCATGATGTGGTATGGGTCATAGTGGTCTTTTGCACATATCGGTGCACAACCAATGTTAAAACCAGCCCATGCAAGCACCACAGTGTGGACACAGGAAAAACAAGTATTTCCATAGCTTTTTTTTTCTTTTCTTTTAAATGATGTTTCTTAAGAAGGCATAGGTCAAAAATAAGGCAACAAAAATGCTATCAAAAGACAACAAATGTAACAATTTTTACAAATAAAAAAAAAGGAAAACAAGAAATACTCAATTCCGTTGCGCCAGGAAGAGCAAGAGACAGTGTCACAGAGGTATGTGTTTTTAATAAAGCAAATAGATGCTGCAACATGCAGTATTCGTAAAACTTGACAACATATACAGACCTCTCAGGAGGAAAAATATATATATTTATATATATATATATATATATATATATGTAATCAGAACCAGAGTCCAGATATTTAAAGACAATGTATACACAACGTTTTGATAAAACCTATCCATTGTACAGAATATATAAAAAAGAAGAGCAGCTCCCACCCCGACTTCTTTCCAGCTAGACAAATGTGACCAAGGGGTTCCCCAAGTAGTCGGGCTAAACTGGGTCTGATCTGGGATGTGATGCGCCCGTGCTGGGATCCAACTCCCTGTGCATGCATGGATGCCCACGAGCGGTTTCTGGTTTTGCTACAACACCAGGTGGCAGATTTCCAGTTCAACCCTGGAACTGGAAACACTGGGTTTTAGTCTATTTTAAGATGGGCAAGAAGGAGGGGTCATGGGGTGTTGCTGCACGGGGAGGGAGTTGCATATATTGTTTCGCATCTGAGCTGGTCTGTGATTGTATGCAATGGTGCAAAACAGGTAAGGGGGCTGGGTGGGCTGGGTGACTGTTCCTTTCACAGACAAATATGGACGTTGTTGCTGTCAATAAGTTCACCTTTTAGGCTTTGGCTAAATGCATTCTTGGGGGGGGGAGGGAAGGAGAGAAGGGGGTGGAAGAAACATCCAGATGGAAAATAAAGGTTCCCTCAGTTGAAAAAAAGAAAAAAAATCAACAGACAAACTTTGCCCTCAACATAAGACCAAAGACACTTTTCCCGGGGCAAAGCATTTTATTGTGAACTAAATAGGGAGCTTTCCAGATCTTGGGCTACTAACAAGTACATCAAAATGCCCCCGTGAAGAAAACCCACTGGCCTTCTCTTAAAAGCTGCTTCTCTCTTGGTGAGGGAAATTTACAGTGTGTCAAATGAGGACACGTAAAGCTTATGGTATGTACTTTAAGCATTTTTTTTATTTTTTCAATTAAGGGACAAAATGGGTGAATGAACAGGGTAATGCAGACAACTGCCCAATTAAAAAAAACCAAAAAACCCAAAAACAAAAACACAGAACAGTGGTTTTCCCAATAGAACTTAACAAAGACTAGAAAAAAATACAATAAAAAGCCAGGTTGCAAATGACCTTTGGTCATCAAAACAATAGTAAAAAAATAAAAAACCAAAGAAAAATAAAAGATCAAATCCAATGCCTCTGTTCTGAACAGACAGCATAAGCAATAATAAATAGTGACTTCCATAGTAAAAGATAAAATTTCAAGTTACGACAAACAGCTTTCATTACAGGAATAGAAAAGGCCGATAATAACAAAATATTTTGCATTGCCATATACAAAAAAAGGTATCGACTCCAGCAGGGCTCTCTCTTTTTTAATATGCTTTGCATATGAAATCCTTTCCGATCTAAATATATAAAGCACCATTTTATTTTTATTTTTTGGCAATGGAAATAAAATCCTGCAAAACTTTTAATTTTTTTTCCTTTCATTCTATTTTTTAAATTTTTTCTTTTCTTTTTTAACTGCATATGAAGTTTTAAGATGCTGGAATGTAAAGGGGTAAGAGAAGAAGAAAAAGGGACCAAAGAGCACACTACAGAACAAACCAACATCATCACCTTGCATTACTGCATACAATATGGCAGCAGAAAACAAAGGAACCCCGAAAAGAATCTTGATATGTACAACCCTCTGCGACGCTCATTGAGTGCGACAATCAAGACAGATTTTTCCCCTCCCCCCCAAAAAACAGCCATTATATGGCCTCTTATCTGTACAATGTCACACTTTCGTTGTCCATTTTTTTAAAACATACAAATAATTTGCACTATATTATCCTGCCAAATTAAAAAAATATACCGTGGCAGCCTGTTTGTGTCTGTGTGTGTGTCTGTGTGTTTTTCCACTACCAAAAAAGGTACAGTGATACCTTTTTTTAAAAGAGAAACAAGCAACAGTTAAAAATACAAGCTTCATTATAAATACTATAGTGCCTACTCTAGGTGAACATTAAATTCAAATACCATTCTAGAAATTACAGAAAAAAGAGACCATAAATGTGTTTTTCTTCTTTTTTGTTTTCTTCTTCTTAGCATAGGAACCAACAGGAGTGTGCATTTTCCTATATTTAAGTACTATATATTCTTAAACCTTTCCCCGATGCATTTATTTTACAACCTGAAGAGTTGTGTGTATATCCAAGGCATAGGATTTTCCACTACTGGTTTTCAATGAAGAACAGGGTCTTGTACACCACCAAGACAATGAACCCTAAAATACAGGATTTTTTTTCTCCCCTAAACATAATGAAGTGTTTTTTTAAAAAAATTCATAACATTTATATTTAAAAAAGTTTTGTACAAAAAAACAAACAAACATCCTTGCACTGTAGGAGCTAGAGCAGTCATTCATTATTTTTAATATAATTGTAGGACCGGTTCCCATTCACAGCGCCGTAATGTTGCGTCCCAGTCATTAGTCAAGTAAAACGCAAGCTGGCAGAGTTTTTTATATGCTCATCAGTGAGATCATGCTCAATTTTTTAATTTTTTTTTCATTAAATCTTGCAATTTTTCCCTTAAACGTATAGACCTGTAAACTGGGAAAATTGTACAGTGCATTTAAATTGTCCTATCTGAGCAGTCTTAGAAGTTTTTTATACTCAGCCTGTGTACCTCTGATTAAAGGAAAAGATACAGACACGACAGGCAGAGTCAAGTGCTATGTGAACACCCAAAGGGGCAGATGCCAGCTTAATCATAAAAACAATGAATCCTTTATCCATGTCAACACAACTAGCACATAGCATATGATAAAAAAAATGAAGTACAACTTTTAGGGAGCACAGACAAACACTGCTACTCTTTTTAAATTATCTTTTTTTTCAGAATGTCACACTTCAAGGCAAATCTTATAGTTCATAGTTAATCATCATCATCGCATCAATATTAGCTTATAATCTGTTCTTAGTTTTAAATGGCAAACAGTACCACATTGTGCTAATAAATCACCTTTTTTTTTTTTGCAATGTGTTTACACACTCAGTAAAATATTATTGCCGGACTGTTTATACATCTTTCCTTATATAGAGAGGTCAATATATAGATAGACAGTATGCAAGGTTGTAAGTTTCTAAGTTGATTGTCAAGGTGACAACCAAGTAGATCTGGACTTAATTGTTTTCATTCCTTTTCTTCTTTGTCTTTTTTGCTGTTGTTGTTTGTATGCCAGAATCACTAAAATATATTTAGAATCTTCATAATGTGAATTTTCTTCCTAGTGTGTTTAATCACCTTTCAAGGACTTCACATTCTTTTTTTTATCATCAAAAATAGTAATTTCAAAATGGTGAGTGGGGAGCAGGATATTGGGAAGGAGGGGCTGTGGGGCAACAGAGAAAATTCTGTGGGTTTTTTTTTTTCAACTCTCTCCTGGAGTGCAATCAGCACGAGTTGGGTGATCATTATTCTTTTTAGTCAAGGGGGGGGGGGTCAATGATGATTAACTAGGACTTATTGGGTTTTCTTAATTTTTTTTTTTAGGTAGCCACTGTTGTGAGAAATACAATATAGAATTATCAGCTGGGTCCTAAGGACTCATTTACATTGCCCAGTGCGGAAGTTGAGCTACGAGTTTAGAACAAGTAGAGTTTGCCACCAACATGGCTTAAATAGATTCAAGGCACTCAGATTTCTGTTTTAAACCAAATGATAGTACAAATTTACCTTTTCATTTATGTCCTTATTTTCAATTAAAGGCCTTTTTTTTCCTTTTCCCCCACAAAAAAACAACTGATATGTTAAATTCTTTTAAAGACAGAAATCAAGGTAACACTGCAGATTATTTTTTTCCTTTCCAGTGTTATCTTTCTGTCCATAGAGGGCTAATTGAAAGTACATTTTCTTCTACATGTTTCAAAACAAAACTGTACATGATATGTGTTACAGAATGGATGCAGCATGGTTGGTTCTGTTAAAAAAAATTGTTGCCATTTTGTTATTCTTAATTTTTCTCTTAACGTGTTTTTTTCCTGGAACATTACTGGAAACAGCTATGGAGCTGTCTGAGTTTGTGTGTGGGTTCTTATTTTTTGTTTGTTTGCTCAGCAACGAATCAGGGGATAATTTTTAAAAACAGCCATAACATACCATACATGCTGTCTAATAAAAAAATTAATAAACATACACAACATGTAAATTATTGCACAAGAGAAAGGCTCAAAGTTTGCGTAGTATTGCCCCAATACAGATCATGCATTCAAATGGTGAAAACAGAAAAGAAAGGGAAAAAAAGAAAAAGAAAAAAGGAAAACGAAAACAGGTGTGCTGGTGACAAGCACTTTCTTAATATCATCCTTAGCTTCCATTATTTTACTCACAAGGGACTAGAAAATCTCTACACGGGGGCTGGGCGAAGTTTGGGGAAAGGGGGGGAGCAGGGGGATATGTTAATATACCTCTATTCAGTTTTTATGTCATTATTCAAGACTCGATCACTGTGCCATTTTTTCATGTGTTTTTCCAGGGTACTGTACACGCTAAAAGGCATCTTACAAATTTCACATTTGTAAACGTCCTTCCCCACCTGACCATGCGTTTTCATGTGCCTGGTGAGTTTGCTACTCTGGGCGCAGGCGTAGTTACACAGCTCGCATTTATAAGGCCTTTCCCCAGTGTGGCTCCTCCTGTGGACAGTGAGGTTACTACAGTTCTTGAAGACTTTCCCACAGTACTCACAAGTGTCGCTGCGTCTGCCCTCTTTTGAACTAGGCCTTCCAGGGCCCGGGCCACTAATATGCGGGGTGCTCCCTCCACTTCCTGTACCGCTACGGCCTGATATCCCTCCATCCATCTCCCCGGGAGGCGTCGAGAAGCGTAAACTTCCATTTTCAGAGGAGTGTTCTGAGGAGGAAGCAAAAGGCGATTGTCGGGAGTCTCCAAAGTTGAGGAATGGATCTTTTAGCTGCCTAGAGGCAGCATACCCAGCTAGCCACTGGGAGTAAACATTTTCAGTGTTAGGCATAGCCGTCGTGGGTAGGTCAAACTCCTTCTCAAGTTTGATGCGTTTAGAGAAAGGACTTAGGGAGCTGGGACTACCCAAGAGCAGCTTTTTTGACAAACCTCCAGAAGCAGATTCACCAGGGGAACACCCCCGACCGTTAACTGCGCCATCATCAAGGCGATCAGATTCACCAGCTACCGAGTCTTCGTCACAAGTGTCTCTATGTACCTCAGATTCGGACAAATGCCCTCGTTTATGTTTCTCTCCAAGGACCTGATGGAAGGCCTCGCTGAAGTGCTGCATGGAACTCAGAACCATACCCTGCATGACATCCGGCATAGAACGATTCTCCTCAACAGATCGGGAATTGTTTTCATGGTGACGAGCTGCTTCTAGATTAATGCCAAACCCGTAGTCCGGCCTTTCATTCTCAGTCAAATCCTCCTCTTCCTCTTCCTCTTCCTCCTCTTCTTCCTCCTCCTCCTCTTCCTCTTCTTCATCCCCATTTTCTGGAATCATATTGGAGTCATTCTCACTCTTAAACTTGGCAACTACGGATTTGAGGGCACTGCTTGCGCTGCCAACAAGGTCACTAGTCCCAGGCTCCGGGGAACTGGCTGTGGAGAGGCCGTCGTCGGACTTCACGGTCATGGGAGAGGATTTGTGCATATGGGTTTTCATGTGCCTCTTTAACTTGCTGGCTTGAGTGCATGCATGGTCACAAAGGTTGCACTTGTAAGGTTTCTCTCCAGTGTGGCTCCTACGATGGACAACTAAGTTGCTCTGAAACTTGAAAGTTTTTCCACAAAATTCACAAGACTTGGATTTGATGGGAGGCTGGGAAGGGGGAGGAGCAGACTGAAGAGGAGGAAGAGGTGGTGTTGCCAGAAATGGCGGCTTGCTGCCTGGCTGGAATGGTTGCAGTAACCTTTGCATAGGACTGGGCCGATTCGGTGACAATGGCGGACTAGAGGTGTTTCCCGCTAACTCTCTAAGCCGCCTGGAGAAATCCATAGCTGGGGGCTCCATGGCCAAGGGGTTGAGTCGCAGCACCCTATCGAAGGCACTGGGGTGATGGGTTGCAAGAGCCATTTCTTCGGCACCCAGGCGTTCTATGCGATGTGGATCCAAGTGATGCCTTGGAGGGGGACTAAACAAAGGCGGCGTGGGGGGGAAACGCCCTTCTCCGAGACCTGAAGCTTCTCTCGCTACCGATCCAGGTATTCTGAGTAGATTAAAAGGATTATTGTCTGCAATGTGAATCCCATGGAGTGGCGGCTGGGAAGGACATTCTGCACCTAGTCCTGATGGGATACCAACCCGTGGTGTCAGGGGACTTCCATGTTCACTTTCTAAGTAGATTCTTAATCCATGAGTGTTCTGTGCATGTTGCAAGAGAAACCAAGCGCTGTTGAATGGCTGTTTACATGTTGTACACGTATAACTGCTGGGTTCATCTTTACCTGAAAGACAACACAATGGTAGCATCAATGTTTAATCACTGGATAGCTTCGTTTATGATTGACCATCATCAGGGCTTAATTTCTTGAAAATCATTCTTTTCTACAGTGTTAAAAAAACCCAAGATGTTACTCTAGTAATATTTGAATACACAACCATAGAATATATCAGGGGTGGCCAAACTGTGGCTCCTGAGCTACATGCGGCTCTTTGACATATAATGTGCGGCTCTCAGAAATATGTTGGCTGAACTCCTTTTTGAATCACAATTTAATATAAAAGGTAAATAAGAAATTTTAAAGCTTTATAATTATTTATTATCTACAGTTATATTATTAACAGTTGTTATTTACCAGGTATAAACTTAGAGTACACTAGATTAAAACGTAAGTTTAATGTTCATGTTGAGTAAATATACCGGTATTTAATAATTTAAATGCTTCTTAAATATTGCAGCTCTCAAAACATCTGAAGTTTTTCGTATGTGACTCTTACATTAAGCAAGTTTGGCCACCCCTGGAATATATAAACAGATGAATTCAGAATATGACTAGACCCCCAATCTCAGACCCAGTGCACATGCACACTGCAATCCAATGCAGGTTTACTCAGAAGTAAGTCCCACTATGTTCAGTAGTAGCACATGTGTTTAGGATTGCAGCCTTAGGATTGTATACTAAGGCCAGGAGTATTTAAGTTCTACTTGCATGGGGAAAGCTCTAAAATCAATTGTTTGAGGAGCATACCTAGGCCTTGTGGATCCTAAAACAAGGTACCTAAATGGTACTACTGAATATACAGTATATACATAAGATCAGGCTGCATATCTCACATAACATAAGAAGCATAAGAAGTTCTCTTACACCGAGGGTCCAATCCTATCCAACGTTCCAGCACCGATGCATCCACAATGTAGCCCCTAAGTAAGGGAACAAACATTCACTTCCCTTGAGGAGGCCTCTGTGACTGCCCCCCCCCCACCGCAGGATGCAGCGCACACCCTCTTGGCACAGCTGCATCAGTGCTGGAAAGATGGATAGGATTGGGCCCACGACACTGTCCAGCTCAGTACTCTCAACTCCATTGGCAGGAGCTCTCCAAGGTTTCAGACAAGAACATTTCCGCGCCCTCCTTGGAGAGGAGAGGGATCGACCCTAAGATCTTCTGCATGAAAACTTGATGCTCTTTCGAAAGAGCCACGGCCCCTCTATACAGAACCAGGGCCTATAAGCCAATTAATTATATGCTAGGCCTTCCTGTTCAGGTATATTACAAAAAAAGAAAGAAAATGAAAATTTATCACATTAAAAATTATCCCCAAAATTACAGACACTGTTTTAAACAGGTAGTTTAAAAATGAAACCTGAGAATTATGATATAGTCCAATCTTTCCCCTACCCCTACAACTGGTTTATTGGTGACCCAACAAAATCCAGATAACCAGATAGTTGTATAAAACTATTTATATATGGATTAGGAGTTTTGAATGGACAAGGTTCAGGTAAAAATGGATTTGGATAATTCAAATCCTACATTTGGCTGAAAGCTCAACTGACACGTGCACACGCACACGCACACAGAATCTAGCTGAACAACCAAATCTTGCTTACCTTGAAAATGCTCAAGATTGGAAATGTCAAGTTGAGATGCAGCTATATATGTCTATTTTTACGATGATTTACAATGAAAAATCTTGTGGCACTTTAAAAACTATCACAACTATTGTAGCACCAGCTTTTGTGCATGCACAGTACAATCCAATGGGCACGAATGCTGTTGTTACCATTTGTTAACAAACAACATGTGTTATAGTGCAATCCTAAATGTAAGTCAAATTCAATGCAATGGGGCTTGCTCCCAGGTAAGTGTGCACAGGATTGCAGTCTTTCAGCCCAATCCTGTGGGTGCCTTCCGCTAGCATTCCATCAGCAGTAGGCCCTCTCTGTTGGTGATATGACTGCAGCGTCAATGCACACAACAGGGTCGCCAGCATGGAAGAAAGCCTGGCAACCATGCATGTGCGCCACCAGAGCACCCAGCCGCTGCTGGAGGAGGTGAGTTGGCACGGTGGTGCTCTGTGGGCAGGGAGGATATCAGGGCCACTGGGAGGCATGTCAGGGGAAGGCAGGGGGCGGATTTCCATGGCCCACCTCCCAAACCCCAACTTCTGGGTTGCCGAGCTTTCACATTTTTTTACGCGAACAGTCAGCCACCCGAGTTTCTGCCTCTGTTCTCTCTGCGAGAATACGATGCAATGAGGCCCAGAGCAGCCAAAGACAGCCGTGCAGAGGCTCAGGCAGTCAGCTGCTCGCGTAAAAAAACATGCAAAAGCTCGGCAACCCAGAAGATTTGGCGTGGACGTGATGATGTCATCGTCAAAACTTCTGGGTTGCAGAGCTCTGCGCCGAAAGTGGGTCACAGTCAGAGCTCAAAAGATTGGGAACCACTGAGTTAGACCACTGATCCATTTGGCCCAGTACTGGCAACCTAGACTGGTAGTCAGTATCCAGAGGCCTTTCCTGTCATTTTCTATGCGTGTTCTTTAAAAGAACTTCTTTTTAACTAGAAATGTTTGAAACTGAACCTGGGACTTTGGTACGCAAAACATGCGCTTCTCCACTGAGCCATGGCCTCTTTTCCAGCCAGAGGAGTCCATCTTAGGCTAGGGGGACTAGTAGTGTGATTTGCTATAAAGCAGCTTCACAGAAGGTGAAAATATTTTTATTGTTCACTTTAATTGAAAAGCTCATCCTTATTACTCTATTTCACTGCATTTTTCCCCCTCCAAGGACAGCTGGAAAATGGAAATGATAGCAGAGTAGAAATACATTATCCTGACAGTTGATTGTGAAGTTAACTATTTAGTCATTTTGGAAACGCAAAAGCTGCCTAGGTTTGTCAGTGAACACACACATCCAGGCATACACAATTTTTACACACACACACACACACACACACACACACACACACACACACACACACACACACACACACACACACACGAGTACTAGTCTTCAAACAAGCAAGACTTACAATGATATTTGACTGCACGATGTACTTCTTGGCTGACCTGTAATTTACTTTATGGCGGTGTTTATAATCTCACTCAATATAACCCACTTGTGGGCAAATCTTTTTACAAGATTAGACAGTAGATGCCAAAATTAGGTTTCCAAACATATGCCTAATGTACGTGTGGGTGGAGAGGAGGGAGGGAAAATATGAAGTGGATGGATTTGAAAGAAAATGCTCAAGTCCCTATCAACTGATCTTCATTGTTCTTGTTTTCCTCCTCACTTCAAAGGAGAAGAAGAAAAGCTTTATAAGGGGATTTTCATTATACAATGTGTTGAATAAATGACTTTGGAAAATGACAGGCAGGCAGCCTTATAGTTATGTCTATTGCGACTCACACCGAGGTTTTTTTTTCCTTCTCTGTAGCTTCAGGTTCTTCTATTATTATACATTTAGTCAGGCAATCTGAATTGGGCGAGGAGAGAGAGAGAGAGAGAGAGCGATTCAGCCATTTCTGGCAGGTGTTTTAACATTGTGGTTGCTTTAAAAAGCCTTTGGAATAATATTTAACATTTCATTCTTCCTCCAATGCCAGCATTTTAATGAACCACATTGCAATGTTTAGAATGGGGTGTCAAAAGACAGCAGCAGATAAATATGTACATCTTGTGGAAGAAGGAAAATGCAACTGGCTTGCGGATTCCCAAAGGTTCGCTTTGCGGGCTCTGAGCAAAGAGTTGAGTCCAACCAGGGCAAAGCAGCAGGGGGGCAGGAGAGCTGGGGAGCAAACGGCAGTGGGCCAACGTGGCCGGTTCTGTTTTATTTTGCTGTTGCAAGCTGGAAGCTTTTAAAAACCGACAGCAAGTGGTGCCATCAGCCTCTGGTATGCTAACAATGAAACGTTCCCCTGCTTTGCTAGTTTATGTATTAGGTCAGTGGAAATAGCACTGTATCTTATAATGAGGATACAACATACAGTTTTTGTAATTGCATTTTAGCATTCCCATCAACTAGATATTCTGGATCAGAAGGGCAGCTGGTATAATCATAATGTCAATGAGAAAGGGCTGTTACGGCAGAGAGTAAAGATTACATGGGAGAAAAAAAAAGCAGCTTTGAAACTGGTAATTATTACCAGTCCTCTAATAGCAAATGATGCATTACAGTTTCACCATATAATCTGTATTTCATTCAGCTTCTTGCCGGGGCAGTAGATTATATTACAGCATTCGCAGTGCCAAAATTCCTAACCTACAGTCATCAATAAATGTGTTACGTCCTATAATTTGGCAAATGACTTTCTTCATAACATCTTCTACTGTTGTAAAGGCTAGAATCGATTTCCTTCATAGCATAAAAAAATTTAAGGCTTCATTGATTTACTGGAGTATAACATCTAATATTTTTTCTTCATTTGCTCAGATGAAAAACAAGTTTCAATTTTGCTATTCCTGTTTGGTGATGGGGGGCAAGGAGAGAGAGAGAGAGAAAGCCAGGCCAGGAAGATGGTTAAAATCCATGAGTGATTTACCTCCCAGTTTGAAGAAACACAATTTCTAATTCGTCTATTAGCACTTGATTAATTATGAAAGCTATTGACTGACCATTTTACCTCCTAGAGAGGTCTTAACAGTCGATGCAGGATTACTAATGTATTAAAAAGTTAGAAGGATGGTTCAGCCAAGCAGGGAGAATTTAGCAAGAAAGTTTGTGTGCAAAGAACAATATTTCATTGCTTTGTGGAACGGCTGTCACCTAATCAGCACCTTTCATAGGATACTCCATCCCTTTCCTCATGCAGTCCTGCTAAGCTTTCTCCTCCACTGTGAAGGAACATACAAAATGACTGTGCTGCCTAGCAGAAGTGGCAGAAAGACACAGCCCTCCACACCCACAGTCCTAAGCCTGAGAAGAGGTTACCAAAAAGGTTGCACAGATTTCTCCTAAGCTCTCGCCCCGTTAAATCCCCTACAGCGGGAAAGGGTCAAGCAAGGCAAACTGTCCCATCACCCATTTTTTCTCACCTGCCCCAACGTTCTCCATATTTCTTGGCAAGGTGGTTCAAGGGTCTTGGGATGGTGCTCCTAATGGTCAGCTCCAGTGCTGTACCCACCTGAACTACCACCATGCAACAGCAAAACTGACTTATGTGCTTCAAGAATGCCATTTTGGCTGCAGTACCAGCTTGCCTGAGAATTAGTCAGCCGATCCCCAGGGCCAGTCACTTGCCTCAGAGCTTGCTCCACAGTCCATGACCTGCTACTGCTGCTTAAAACTGCTGCTGCATATTGCTGCATATCTCTAGTACACCTACATGTGTCGGCATCTCTGCACATGATCAGGAACCCACAAAAACAGGTTTTCTGAATGTGGGGAGAGATACCTACGTGCAAAGAGGCAGAGATGCACCAGAACACATGTACAGCAAGGGGCCGAGTCTGCCAGTCACCCTGCACGTGACCCTCCAAGCCAAATATTGGAAAGGGGCACTTATGTTGTCCTAAACCTGAACTAAGGCAATATCAGAATGCGTGGATATGGCCACCTACTCATAAATACGACAGGTTCCCCCCCCCACACACACACACACACCAGAGTGGAAACGTTATAGTTGCAAGCCTAGTGGTGGGAAGAGCAGGCACATGTGTCCCCCATTTCCTCCGCTCTTTTTCCTCGCAGTCTGTCTCCACTTGCAACCATCTGGGCATAAAAGATGCAGGCCCACACAAAGGCTGTTCTGAGAGAGGACTTGGGGGAAATCCATGGGTGGTTTCAGGGTAACTGCCCAGGCTCTTCCTTTGTTCCTTTCTGAGTCATCCATAAACTTAAGTGCAACAGCCCTAATTTAATTCATAAAAGGGTCCCGAGTCCTTAACCATCTTGACCACAGGGAGGGCTCAGCATATTCCACACTTTCATATAAGCGAAGAAATGCACAGAATTGGGCTCTGGGCCCAGAATTCAGGAGACTGATAAGTTCAGCTTTCATTTAAAAAGAAAAGCATGGTTCTAGCCCTCAAGGCAAATAATAGTCAAGTGAACTCAGGATTTCCAATGGACATGTGTGCGTGTGTGTGTGTGTGGGGGGGGGGTTGAGGCTTCAGTGTCCTGAATAGCTCCCTCCTGCTTCCTATTACACACATTGTCCCCAAGGTCGAGGCCTGTGGGGAGCTTTACCCTGCACTGTCCACTCCAGGATGACCAAGATGGCCATGCCTCCAAAGCAGTCTACGGCTGACTTTTCACGTTGACTGTCCCAGAGTGAAAGATACCGATATCTCCTTGAGGGGTCTCCCATGGGCCTGGCTCGCTGTGTACTACTGCACCTGACTATTAAGACGCCATCTAGATCTATTGATAGTGACCCTTTCCAGTGAAGCCTTTGGATTTCAAGGTCCATGTTTTTGTGCATTCTGCTCATGCGCAGAATCTGGGACTGAACTTTTCTAGGCTTTAAGTCAGGGGTTCTCAACCAGTGGTACTAGTACCACCAGTGGTACTTAGGCCGACTGCTGGTGGTACTCGGACTACCGGACTGCCAGAACCCCGCTCCGATGCAGGACTTTTGGCGGTGCATTTTCGCTCCTGAGAGGCTCCTGCCTTTGGCCGAGCCTCTCAGGAATGCTAAGAAGGGCCCTCCCACTTGCCCAGAGCCTCCTATCTGTGTTTTCTGGCCTCTGAAAACCTGGAAGTAACTGGCGATGAGTGGTACACAGCAGGAGAGTGGAGCTGGAGGTGGTACTCAGCACTGGCGTCACTACAGGGGGGGCGGAGCTGTAAGTTCTTCCATGATCGGAGCCTCCGTTACACGGAAGAACGAAGCGCCCCGCCCCCGCACCTTCCGACCCATTCAAAGCGGTGAAAACAACGCGCATTCACCGCTTTGACTGGTTCGGAAGGCGCGGGGGCGGGGCGCTTCGTTCTTCCGTGTAACGGAGGCTCCGATCACGGAAGAACTTACAGCTCCGCCCCCCCCCTGTAGTGACGCCAGTGGTACTCAGCCAGGAAGGGGTTGAGAACCCCTGCTTTAAGTATTTGAAGACAGGCTTGAAAGTATGTGGGCGGTCTCTCAGATGACTGAGCCACGCTCTCAAGGGTCACCCAGACTGGGACATCAATGTCCCTTATAGCTTTGGCTAGCCAAAACAGAACTCAGGCAAAATACAGAAATATATGAAAACGTGTTTACTCCTCAGCATGATTTATACAGGCAGAATCATTTTCTTGGTGCGCCATTTGAATTACCTTGGCATAGTAATCTTATTTTATTTTTAATTTTTAGCAAAGAACATGCAGCTCTGTCTAAATCACAAGCTAAATTCCCCACAGCCATCCATGCCACCGCACAGATTCTCCCGCCATATGAAAATAAAGTAATGGATTACAGCTAAGCAAGAACTGGAGCAAACCTAGGCCAAGTATAGCCGAGGAGGCCCCTGTTTAGCAAATCATACTAATCCAGCCAATCTGGAGCTCTGCATTGCCAAGTCTTGAGGCAGGCCTTTAACTCCAGCCAAGGATGGAACTTTCCCTAGCAAAGCATTGTTTGCTGAGAAAGGAGTTGCTGGCTTCTAAGGAGTCTGCAATAACTTATTTTACATAGTAGAAAGAGCTAGTACTTGGGGATTCCCAATGTGCAACTTCAAATCAAGAAAAAAAAAACCTTTTGAATGTTAGATGGCTTTTGTTCAGGGTCAGGCAGAACCTGCCCAATGTGACTGCAGAGCCGTCAGCAGTGTTAGATAAGGTAGGAGGCACAAGGGACACCATTTTTTTTTTTTTGCACTTTCCACAACTGACTCTCATCCAGAAAGAATTCCCTCCCTCCCCCCTTCCATTTGGAACACATTTGGGCCAGGGAAAGGGCTTCCAGATTCAGGGCGAGATCCAGTCCAAACTTCCGGCGACCGAGCAAGTGCTCCAGCAGCTGTCGCAAACGTGCCGTAAAGGCTGATCTACACCTACCCCTGTTGAGTTGCGCTTGCGTTGGGAGGCGCGCGAGCATAGGGGACAGGACGCCTCGCCCAAAACGCTGCCCTGGACTCCACCACTTTCTTCAATGCAAATAGTCCCTCTTGACTGTCCCACCTTCTAATAAAGCTCAACGCTGATTGGCTGAAACACAAGTTGCTCCAATTGGCTGAAAACCCCTCTCATCCCATTGGTCAAACAATTAGCTCTGTGTCCCGCCCTCTCAAAATCATGAACATGGTCCACGGCCGATCGCAACGGAACTCGGAAGAGTGCGGCTCTCCCGCGTTCCATCCACAGCTCCATACTCAACACATGTGCCTGGGACGTGCCGGAATTCATGCGGTGGAGATCAGCCTTAAGGCACATTTGCTCGTCCTTTAGAGTAAGGGAGGCCAGCGCAAGGCCGACCTCCCTCACTCCGTCGCCAGACTGAGCATGCGGCCGTCAGGGGCAGGTAAGTCTCCCGCCGGCGGCCGCATGGGCAGTCCAGCCGGCGAGGGAGGGGGGCTATTGGGTGAGCCAGCCCGGGAGGGGGCGGGGATGACGTCTCCAGCTGTTACATGGCCTCCAAATTCCGCCAGCTATTTAACTGGCAGAAATCCGAGGAGGCCGATAGGGCCAGTCCCGGTTTACACCCGAGGAAGGGGACGAATGTCCCCTTCCCCAAGTAGACCTGCAGCCCACCGCATGGCGGTCCGCCGGTCCCTGACAGCCAAATCCTGTGTAAGGATCCAGTGGGCGGTCCTTACACAGGATTTGGCTGTAAAGGATTCGGATGCAAGCTCTGGGCCAGACTGAGCTGCAGCATAGCCCATGTTTAAGGAAACAAGCCTTGCATTCAACAGATGTAATTTTGATAATTTCATCTATGTTCTTATCACCAGGTCCTTCACCCAGATCAAGAGCGCAAGAAGCTAGTTAAAATGAGTGAATTCATTCATGCTACGCTTGAGAAACTACTGGCTGCTTAGATCCACTTTCTTGCAGCTTTGGGGCCTATTGCTGGGATACATTTTAACTGCATGCTACAAAAGTTGGCAACTTCTGCGTTTGAAGTTCCTGAGAATTTCGAAAGTCTGGATTCAGGCAGAATGAGCTGAGCGACCATCAGACGAGTCTACCCGCGAGTGGCTTGCATCACATGACCACCCGTCAAACGGTTCCGTCAGTGCTGGATCAATGGGCGAGAGCCACCTGGGGTTTTTCTCTGCCCTGCCAAAGAGCCAGAAGGAGGAGGGGGAGAAACACACTGTGTTTGCTCCTAGGAGCCAGGAAGGGAAACGAGAACATGGAGCAGAGAGTGGGCCAGACAGAAGGGCCCCTGCTGTGCCACCTCCTTCCCCTGCCCTGCTGTGCACTGGAGTCTGCCAATTCTCCGACTTTCAACAGGAGACAACAACAGTTAGAGACTCGTCTCCTCCCCCAGCCCAGAAAAACAGAAGACTCTGCCTTTATTCTGATCAATTTTATCTTCCCCAAACTTTTCTCTATATTGCTGGGAATCAAAGTAAGCCTTTCAAGAATTGGGCATATGGAGTGGAAGCAAAGTTAATAAAATAAAATAAAAAATATAAAAAGAATGCTGAAACTGAGCTGCTAGAACCAATTCTCATAAGACCTCAAATGCTAAGGATATACTTTGGTCAACCTGAGGTGTCACCTAGAAAAATGCCAAAGTCAGTCAGTCACACATTGTTCTCTTCATGATAAGAGGACGTATGTACTCAAGTACTTGTTGCCTACATGGTTATGAGGTGGAAACTAAGGTGCTACAATTCTGAGGTGGCAGAATGGACTGTACCACTGAAGAATACACAAACATTTTTAATGCTCCCATTACACTGGACAACACATTTTAACAAAGGTCATGCCCCCAAGCTTAAATTAGTCATTTCTTATAGATTTTGAGGTGCTGAACACAAATTTGACAATGAAAATACAAAATTGGCTAAGGTTTGTTTGCGGTCCGCAATAGATAGTTCCATAGACATGTACTGGAAAATGCCCGATGGCACTTACAACACCTTATGTACGCAATGCAGACTGCTTCTCCTAAACTAGAGCCAATCGACAGATTTTATTGTCATTTTTGTTTTCCGCACATTGAAATTAGTAAAGATTAGCTCTTTCCATTTCAGGGCCAATTTCGTGTTGTCCAGTGTTATTAAAAACTCCCTGTAAGTAGAAAACGAGTACAGTTGGCCCATGGCCCTCACTATCCGCAGGGGATCCGTTCCAGATCCCCACCCACAAGCGGATAGCAAGGATCCGCGGATACCGGGTCCATAAAAAACGTAGTTAAAAGGAAAAAGGTTAAAAAACACGGTTTTACCTTTTAGAAGCAAATCACGCTGCTTTGAAACCTCTGCAGGGCTTCTGGAAGCTTAACAACATACTTCCGGGTCGCGCAAAGACTCTTCCCCCCTCCCAGCCTTGCCCTAGGATGCAGGGGGGGGAGAGCCCTTGTGTGACCCAGAAGTGGGTCGTTAAGCTTCCAGAAGCCCTGCAGAGGCTTCAAAACTGCACAGTTTGCTTCTAAAAGGTTATAACCCCGCATTTTTAACCTTTCTTTCTTTTAACAGCATTTTTAAAGTGCACTCCCGTGGGTCCAGGATCCGCGGTGAGACAAATTTGCGGGTCCCGAATCGGCAGATAGAAAGGGTTCACTAGACAACTTTGAGCGGGCCAGGTTAGAATTTTTCTCCTAGAAGCGTTACTTCTGAATTGAGGAGACTGCTTTGTTTTTTTTAAAGAGGGGGATAATTTAAAAATGGCAATCCTTACCTGCAGCCTGAAATGGTACAGTCCAATCTATCACTTTTATTTTCTATCACCTCATTTTATGCATATGTAGAGCAGGCCTCAGTTTCTGGAAAAAGGCACACACTCATCACCTCACCTTGCCCAATGTCCTAGGCAAGGAGAGAATCTCGGATGCCACCATCTCCTATGAACATTTCTTTTCAGCAGCAGCAGCAGCAGCAGCCTGTTTGTCATTACAGAAACTTGGAAGGAGTAACTTTTTCACAGTGGTCATGCCTGCTCTTCTCCGAGTATACAAATGAGTGAGGCAGACTCCCCTCCTCCTAATGAAGTTGGCAAGTCATATATGGATATCAGGGCAAACCACATCCCAGTTAAACCAAATGAGTTAAAATTGACTTGAACCAGTGGTTTTCAAACTGTGTTGGGAAAACCCAAAGGTCCTGAGAAGCTCACTGGGTGTTTTTCCAGTCAGCTTCCCACTGGGTAACCTTCCTTGCAATGTGCACCCACAGAAGAATAGTGGGTGTCTTCTAGGGATCCCTCTCAGTTCATGAAAGACAATGGTGAGTCCCAGCAGGCCCTGTATGAGCTGAGTGTGAGTCTCACAATATTTCCCAGAGTCCTCTGCAACACGGGCAGACCAATCAACGTGGAAAGGGTTCTTGATGGATTACAAAAAGTAACGATGTTCGGTCAAAAGAGTGGTTTACACAAGTTAACAGCATAACAATAAAATCAGTACAAGGCAAATAAAAACGTCTTTGCCTGGCACCAAAAAGACATCAAACTCAGTGCCAGGTCAACTGGCCTTGGAGACTATTTCATAAATACGAAACGGAAAAGCCACTGAAAAGTCACAATCCTTGGTCATTACGTGCCTGGTCTCCAAAACCTAAGAGTTCTCTGAAAAGGACCTCTGAATATGGGTCTACTTGGGCAGGTTTACGCAGAAGTAGGTTATCCTTTAGGAAACCTAGTTGCAAGTCAAAGATGGCTTTAAAGGTAAAGGCACTTTAAATGTGCTCAGAAAATGGGCCAGGAGTCAGTGCAGTTATTTCAAGGCTGGCAAGATGTCTTCTGCTTATTCAGAAGTAGTTTCCAATATGTTAACTACCAGGATAACGTGCTTAGGATTGCAGTCCTGATCACTGTACAGTACTGTCTTCTTTAAAGGTAAAAAGTTTGAAAATCACACATTTAAAACATGTGAGATCATCTGATAGATGAGAGGGAGGGAGATATGACTAAACAATACATGAGAAATAATTTCATCAACAATATGAACTGGTGGGCAGGATGCCTCACTAACTGCTCTGCAGATACCGTGACTGCCGTTGAAGAGGCTTGGAAGAAGTCAGTATCAGTACAGGTGCTCCTGGTGGATCACAAGTTGTGTAGGCCTAGGGCTACCAGATTGTCGACCGGGACAGAGCAATCGCCCCTTAAGGGGGAGGAGCGTGGGTGGGTCCGGTAACGCTAGCGGCGATCGCTCCGTCCCGGTCGACAATCTGGTAGCCCTAAGTAGGCCTGTTCAGTGACCAAAGAGAGAAGTGGGGCTAGGTGGGTCACACTTTTTAAAAACTTGTACGCACGGCTAGGCCATGATCTCTTATTAAGTTAATGCATGTTTTAATGAATATTTTTATCATAAAATTAACCTCACCTTTCTTTTTAAAAAGGGAAAGAAAAAGACCTGTCATGGTGGCTTATCGTTGCCTCAAAAGGAGGCCTCCCCAGACACGTCCGTAGCAGCCACCAGTGGAGCCAGAAAAGCAAAGCTGAAGAGAGGCCAGCTGGGTAGAAACCATGTCAGTCAGACGCCATGGCTGTGGGGAAGGCGAGGGAGGGAAATTGTTCTAGAGCTAGGCATTTAAGCACTTCACGCTGCCAAGTCAGTAATGGAATAATATGCTGGCCAGTGTGCCAACAGGCTTGGGAAAGCTTTCCTCGTTTGTGAAAGGAAAAGCAATATCCAACATTTTTAGGGCCAAACTAGGCATTCAGGGCAACGGTGTGTTTGTTAAACATGTGCTTGACCTCTTCGATTGCAAATTGAAGGTGGCAATCTCCTTTTGCTACTAAAAGGAGCAAAGAAAGCCAGCGGGACTCCTCCCTCATCTTACTTCACCCGTGCTCCGTGATTTCCCAAGCCCAGATTTGATACCAGAAGTGAACAGGCAGAGAAGAAAATCACGCAGTTGAGTGAGGCAGGGTAACTAAGATGTGTCTGCATTGAACACCTAGTTTAGCTCTTCATATCTGTAGCTGGACAGTGAAGGCAGAAGTAACCGTCAAGGGTCTCTAATGCTGTAACGTAGGGCCCACTCTTATGCCCCCTCAGAGGCACAGGCATTCAGCTCAAGGAGGCTGCCCTCTCCACACACTGCCTCCTTCCACAACAGCCTCCCTCTGCCAGAACCCGTCCTGTTCCCAAGGCCCCGTGACCATGATGAGGAGAGGCTTGGGGAGGAGGCAGTGGCGTTCTTTCATGGGGGGAGCTGGTGTGCTCCACCCCAGGCGCCGAGTGGGTGCGGGGGCGTGGCAGTCGGGCTCGGGGCTGCACAGAGCGGCGCGGCACCGGAGCCCGGCTGGCGCCCCCCCCAAAGCAGCGCGCCCACTCGGCGCGTCCCCGGCCTCCGGAGGCTCCGCTCTGAGGCCAGGGATAAGCCCTCCTTAGAGCAACTGCCCAGTTCGGCAGTCGAGGGCTTTATGAGAAGTCCGAACGCGTCACCGGCTTGTATATGGGTTTTGCGCATGCGCAGAACCTTTCTGAGGGCAAACGGGCTGCCCGTTTGCCCTCAGAAAGGTTCTGCGCATGTGCAAAACCCATATACAAGCCGGTGACGCGTTCGGACTTCTCATAAAGCCCTCGACCGCCGAACTGGGCGGTCGCTTTGAGGAGGGCTTGTCCCCGGCCTCAGAGCGGAGCCTCCGGAAGCCGGGGACGCGCCGAGTGGGCACTCAGCCCCGAGCCCGGCTGCTTGGAGGGGCGCTCAAACCCCCGCCCCCCGGGAGGGGTGGGAACGCCACTGGGAGGAGGAGAGGGCGGGGACAGTAAGCAGCGCGAGTGTCAGTGCCTTTGCCCACTCCGGATACAAGTCCAGGGGTTGGGGGCCTTTCAAACTTCCAGCTTTCTAAATTCACAATGCTTTTCCAGTTTCCAGCCTCCATCAAAAACCAGACCACTCAGATAAATCCAATTAACTAAAATTCTAAACAACAATAGCAAATACAAATGGAAAACAAAATTTCTTACAAAGAAAAGGTGTCTTCATATGAAGACTGATTAACCTTAAGAAAGAAAGAAAAAGTAACTATGATAAAATCAAACTGAAGAATTAAGTGCAATGGCTAAAGGTGAGAAAAATCTTATCGTAGCAATTCTTAGATGACTATAACTCTATAAGAAGTCAGCAGATAACAGCTTAAACATGTGACAATTCATATGACAGACATTTTTAATTTAAATTAAAAGTTGTAGGAAAGATTTTTCCTTAGTTTGCCAACATTAAGAAAGAGCAGAATAATTACTGGTTCTGTGTTCTTTAAGTTAGCTCACAGAACTGACTGCTGGACTATAAGATTCAGTCATCCCTTTCTGGGCCAAAACCACAAATTTAGAATATTAAAAGGTCAAACCACACAAGCACCAAAAAAAAAAAACAACCTGCCTGGAAGAAACCAATTTGGTTTTGATTCTCGGATCTGTTTCAGAGCTGTCTCTAGGACCCTCTGCAAGACAAAAAGGTCTAACATCAATGTGGTGACGAATATTCCTAATCACATCCTGGGCTTGACTGTATCTGGACGTACACCTGGCATTTCTATGAGTGTCGGTCAAGCATCATTTCTAACCACAGTTGCTAAAAGTGTCGTCCAAGCAGGTGTGCAAGATAGGTCGGTGAGATCACATTTCCCTTTGTGTAGAAGTCATGCTTCTAATAACTAAGGTGACTCAAAGTTCACTTCTAAGCATGAATCATCTTATCTCTGACTTCCATTTTCCTTTTTGACCAAAGTCGAGCACAGTTTTCTAGTGACCCCAAAATGGCTGAAATATCTGCCACATTTCAGGAAACAATGTTACATACCTGACTCAGTCCAAGACACTATAGTGCCTGAGGCAGAGTGTCTAAAATGGCTCCTCAGTGCCCCTAAGCCAAGGTGGTAAAAATATATGAATAATTGACAATTTGGTGCCATTTAACGGTACCCTAAAATCTGGACTACCCCACGTAGCCTATTAGTGGGCTGGAACCTGCTGACCTGATCAACCTTTACAAAAAAACTGTTCTTTTCATTATATATTACAATATTTATTAAATAATCACCGATGGCATTTGTAAGCCCCTATTTAGAGTGTTTGTATTTTTCTTACTAGAGACACTTGCACGATTTAAACTCAGATGCCAAGGAATGACTTCTCCTTTCTCTCTTTTTACCAGGAAAAAAATTATTTGAACAGCAGTTTGAAGCTAAACCAGAAATCTCTTTTTATTCAACTTAAATGTCAAATGAATGCTTGTCTTCAGACACGTATTGAAGAGACATGGAAAGAGAGAGAGAGAGAGAGAATAATTAATTGTTACCACTTGCACTAGCTTCTCTTCTTTCTCCATCTGGTCTGTAAAAACAACAACACAACAACCCAAGAGCACAGCACAGCCAAAGTTAAGCACTTCGAAGTTCTATATATTTCAATGGGGGAATATTTAAACATGTGCCATTGAAACCAGCTGAACTTATGAGTCCATGACATTGGCTGGATAGTATCCAATGCTTTCCCCCCCACCCTTCAAAATTCACACCTTTGACCTGAATAAAAACTGAAATTATGCCTGTCTACACCTTTCTCTTCCCAGAGCTGTAATACTGCTGATTCGATGATTCTCAAGACACTGTGTGTGGCCCATGTTAGAGAACTGTGGGGATTTACAGAGTTAGCGTGAGGGGCACAGTTCACGGTTTCCACTGAGAATAGGACAAGCAAGTGGGATATCTCATTTCTTTATTACATTTTTATTCCTCGTTCCTTGACAAGGCTCAGAACAGACATGTGCGCTACTAATCAGGCAAAGGGCTCCTTTGCTTCAGCAGTACAACTACATCACATGTCCTCCGACCACTAACGGTGGCTGAAGAAATTGCCCTTGCTGACAAGTGTCTTCCCTCCTTTTACTCAGGTCATCATGAGATGCAGCTCTGCGATGGGTTTCTGGCCTTAGGAAGAGAGGCTGAGCACATGTGCAGCAGAGCTGGTGCTAACAGTTTGAAAAAGTGAAGAGTATCAAGGTTCCTAACTAAACAGGGTTCTGTAATACAAGTGAAACTACTGAAGGGGTAACAGCACATCCCTAACCGGGGCTTTTTCCGTGCTGGCATTTGCTCTGTGACATCATTTCTCAAAGTTCTCCCCATGAGTAGGGGAGATTTTTGAATGCTTGCGGGGACGGGGTGATGGTGGTGAAAGCGATCCTGGGATCACACTGATACCAGGGACAATGGGGATATTTTTAGACTTACCCAGGGTCATGCTGCCCTCCAGAGAGCACGGGGTGGCATGCCCCCCCCCCCAGCAGGCCTCTCCAAGTCTCTGAACGGCTCCTGGAAGCGATTAAAGCCCACTTTTGTTTTACTTCCTGGTTTCTCCAAAAACTGGAAGTGGGCTTTAATCGCCTCCAGGAGCCGTTCGGAGGCTTGGGGAGGCCCACTGGGGGGCTATGCCCCCCCTCACCCTCCGGAGGCCAACGCAACCCCTGGTAAACCTAAAAATACCTCTTTGGTCCCCAGCGGTAGTGCAATCCCAGGATCGCTTGCTGCCACCATAGGGGATCACAACACCCTTTAAAGGGGCAGCGCCAGCTCCCGCCTGGCACGGTGGATCACGACCCACCACTTAAAGAACCCCTACTCTGTGAAATTCACTAGCTAGGTTTGCTCATCATTAGGTCTATGTGTCATGGCTCTTGGGAAAAGTGACAATAGCTATCCTGTTTTAGATAGCTTTAAAAAGACAGGATTGATATTTTGTGTCCGTTTTTTTAAGTGTCATGATGTTGGTGCTATGTATTTAATTTTGAAATAGAATGTTGTGAATTTTTAACTTTTTATTGTATTTTTTTAATACAATGGATCCTTTCAATCCACGGATCCGGGATCCGTGGATTTGACTTACTTTACGGTCCCAGATCCGCAGGGTTCATGTTCAAAGTGTTATAAAAGGGTAAAAAAAAGTTTTAAAAAACGTGGGTTTTAACCTTTTAGAAGCAAACTATGCCTTTTTCAAGCCTCTGCAGAGCTTCTGCAAGCTTAACGACCCACTTCTGGGTCACGCAAAGGTTCTTCTCCCCTCCCAGCCTTGCCCCAGGATGCATTCTGGGACAAGGCTGGGAGGAGGGGAAAGCCTCTGCACGACCTGGTAGTGGGTCATTAAGCTTGCAGAAGTCCTGCAAAGGCTTGAAAACGACACGGTTTGCTTCTAAAAGGTTTTTTTTAAGTATTTTTTTTCTTTTTGTTCCCCTTTTACAGAGTTTTGAACATGGATCCCAGTATCCGCGGGGGGGGGGGGGGTTTGGAATGGGTTATTAATTTTAAATATACATATTTACTCATTTTTAATACAACTTTAGCCTACCCTTCCCAAGTAAATCCAAGGTGGTTAACAGCGTGATCCTATCCAACTGAGAATGGGATCCAGTGTGATGCACCACTGGTGCAGCCAGTGGGGGAGGGCAGAATGGGAGGCTTTGGAAGGGGAAGGGGATTCCCTTCCATAGTTTCCCGTTCTGCCCTCCCCCAATAGCTGCACCAGTGGGGGAGCTCGAGCGCTGTAAGTCTAAAAACATAAAACACAGTTTACAATGAACAGATTCATAGTACAATCTTAGGCATGTCTACTCAGAAGTAGGCCCCACTAAATTCAATGGAACTTATTCCCATGTAAGCGTGCATTGCATTGCAGTCACAAAACAGTAGTTAAAACAGGTGAAAATAAACTGCTTCAACAGGAGGTCACAAGCAAAAGGTTTGGTGAAACAAGTGGGTCTTAAGTACTTTTTTTAAAAGTCGGGGGAGCAGCTTCTCAAACTCCCTGAGGCAGGGAGTTCCACAATTAGAGGAGCTATCATGGAGAATAAACTGTAAATATTATACAAATTGCACAACTGTTCAGTTGTAAAGTCACCTTGAGGGCCCATTGAAGGCCGTGACAAAATATGACAAGTTTGACAGTGACTGAGAGTTTGTTTTAGTAGAAATACAAGTTTTAAATAAATAGGACTACATTAAAATAAAAAATGTAGGACTACATTAAAATCAAAAATCTGGTACAGGAACCAGATTTAGGTTAAACACCAGGAAGAGTTTCCTGGTAAAAAGAGGTTTTGCCAACAGAAAGAAGTATATCACCCTAATATTGCATTAGCACACCTAAGATAATAATTAGCGTTACTAACCAATTAATGATTTTAGTTCATTAGTCATCTACCTCAATGTATTGATCAATTATTAAGTTATCAGAACCTCAACTTAGATGTGTTTTTGAAATCCTGAGGAATGCATAGGACAACTCACAATTTAACAAATTAAAGCTACCATTCGTTAGAAGGAAAGACCACCATTGGTATTTGCTTCTTCACAGCACCAACACCAGAAACAAAATAAAGCTCAGAAAATAAAATATGCACACTTTCTCTTATCCTGACAAATTAAAACTGTCCTGACAAACTAATCAATTAAAGCTTTCATTAATTAATCTACTGATTAAATCTTGCAGCCGATAATTAATTATAGTAGCAATGACTCCATTGTTTCACATCTGCAAAATATGAACCTATCTGATGATCAAGACAGTCTTCATGAACAGTTCAACTACCATGCTTTTAGTTCACTCCAACCATCCCTCAAAGCAAGAAGCCATTTAAGTAGAAAGTGCCGCAACCAAGGATCATAGATTCGCATCATCCCTCAGTAGGGTGAAACAACAACTTTCGCTTTCAACAGGCAGCCAACATGGCAGTGACTAGATTTCAATGAACACAATCAACAAAGCTATTTTACAACTATTTTTTGATGCCCAACTTTATTCAAATTTAGGAAGAAAGCATAGAAATGATCATTATTTAGAATTTGATTGCAGTCCCCCCAAGAAAATACAACAAACCTCCTGTAACTAGCTTGTCCTCTGATATGGTGTGATTTTCACAGGGAAAGACAGGAGGAAGATCATCTTCCGAAGATGACCAGATAATGCCTGTACCCCAGGTGTAAAATGGTGAGGACTGTACCACCTCAGTCTCAAATGCATAAGGAAAAGGTCAGTGGGCTCTCCTGCCATCACTAATGGGAATAAAACAAACAAAAGCAAATATACTAAAAAAATAAAGGAGAATTTAAATTACTCAGAGCCAATCTAGGCATGATGTGGGAGTTTTGGGATGGGAACTCCCAACGTTGTCTTCCTTTAAAAAAGCTGTGATGGGGGAGGCAATTTGGATTAGGGTTGCAGCACAGGATGGGTTAACCCTTCCCCCCACACACACATCAAGTCCTTGAGTTAATCGTCTTCTCTCCAAGATGTTATTGGTTGCAGAAGGGAAAACCTATGGGCAGTTTCCCCTCTGTGCCTAAGGAGCAGTGAGAAAGAGAGATTTATTTATTTATTTTTCACATTTTTATTTTCACATTTTTATACCGCCCTTCCTCCAAGGAGCTCAGAGTGGTGTACATATTTCCTCCCCTCCTTTTGTCCTCACAACAACCCTGTGAGGTAGGTGGGGCTGAGAGATAGTGACTGGCCCAAGGTCACCCAGGAAGCTTCGTGGCTAAGCGGGGATTTGAACCTGGATCTTCCAGGTCTATGTCCGACTCCCAAACCACTACACCATCCTGGCTTGGTGTAGACGAGTTTGGGTTGAATTAAGACGACACCCACCCCCCCGGGGTTCACTTTTTGAAAAAGTAAAAACATTACTACCGGTAGATATAGACTGAAGTTAAGGACAAGATAAATGATAGCGAAAGAAATAGGGGAATAGTGGAAGATCTGTGTGGTGTTTTTTAAAAATGTGTGCTATCCTGTTTAATTGATTATTAATTGTTTTAATTGCACACTACTGTGGTATCCTTGAGGAACAGCGGTATATAATTCTTTAATAAAATAAATAATAAATTAAACCAAAATATGTTCTTCCCCTGCTTATTTCATATCAGTTATTTCATAAATGTCTATAGATTATTGGAGGTCGTCCTATCCCTCTTCAATTCAATAAGGTTGCAGATGAATGTCTGGAACTCCCTCCACTAAGGACTACTTTGTTAATATCAAATGTTTTATTTATATATGTATTTATTCAGATTTTTATCTTGACCCAAGGCCCAATGTGGCTTAAAATTAGAAAACATTCACTCCACCCCCAATTTCCAGTGTTTCACAAAGAATAAATAAAATAAAAATGAATGTCCATCTGTGGTGATGGCTCATTTACACATACATGCAAGTCATCACTTGACAAATACGTTTGTGTGAACTTGGCTACCTCAAAGAACTACTGTACTTCCAAACTATGGAAATGCCTTCCTCGAAACTAAAGGTACACCTGGATCTCCTCACTTTCCACCTTCAGAATGACAACGAAACTCTATTGTTGAAATGAGTTTTTTCAGACCTTCTAAAGTAGCCACATTGGAATGAGCCTTTATTCTGCTGCTTTTTTTGTTACGACATCTTTTTAAAAAAATGTGTTGTCATTTTACTTTGAGCACACTTCTGTGCAGAAAAGCAGGATATACTGGCATACCTAGCTCTTTTAATGTTTTAGGGACCAGAGCACTGACGAAAGTCAAAAATGGACGAATGTCAGGAATGAGGTTGTTGAACATTGCCGAACATCAGTGAGCACCCAGAAGTGGCCCGCACAGGGCACAGCTTGGGAGGCAAAGCCTCCCACCCAGTTTGCTGTGTACTGGACGGGGAATGGCGGACCCACCCACCCACCCAGGCTTGTGGAATCCTTGTGCCGCTTGCAGTGACTTGAGTGGAAGGCTTTGCCTCCCAAGCCAAGTTCTGTGTTGGCCACTTACAATAGAAGGTCAAAGGTCAAGGTCAAAAGAAGAAAGCGATGAGAGTCAAGGCGACAAAAGTCAGGGTATGCCTATAAATTAATAAACCTAACTAAACTATAATTCCCTCTGTCACATCCAGGCTGGAACCACGGGCAAGCACACCCAAATCCAGACCTGGACAGTGTTTCCTCCAGCTCCAGGTCTCTGATGTCAAGGTTTGTGAGGACTAGAACTGGGGAATCTTGATCCTGAAATGCAACAGGCAGAAGATCCTGGCCCAGCATCTGAGGCTGCCAACCTGCCACATAATACGGGGCAAGCCTACACACATCCGGCTCCCCCTCTTAGTGCCTGTTTTCCTAATCACATGGGAGGGTAATTCATCAAAACCACTTCCTCACACGTGATCTAAATATTATTTTAAATTAATATTCTGATCATGTATGAAAGGGAAGTGGCACGGTCAAGACTGACACCCTCTGAGCCCAATCCCCTAGACTAGAGAAATGCTTCTCAAGTATCTGCTGTGGCGGACTGGCAATTTTTTCCAATGTGCCAGGGACCAGCAATCAATCAATCAATCAATCAATCAAAGGCACATAGCGCATCAGCTCTCACCTCATCCCTCCTGCTTCTCTCTTCTTTTCCCACTATCTCGTAGCCTCTCATGAGGCTTGGCCCACTACCAAGTCCCATGAAAAGCCTTGGGAGAATTCACAGCTCCAATCTCTCCAGACACCAAGAAGCCGGAAGCTACACAGAAGCTACGCCACGGACCAGCAGCTGATGGTTCACAGACAGGCACCAGTCTACGGACCACAATTTGTGAATCACTGCCCTAGAGCACAGCCAGTCCCGGACGGACCTGTGTGTTTTGGTTTACACCTGGACAACCACCTGTCTGCAAAGGTAGACTGTCACCATCCCTTTTTACCTGCCAGTCCTCCAGCTGGGGAAGCTGAAGGCCTATAGGCACACACACACCCCAGTCCTTAAGGGTTCAGAGCAGCGCAAGCCACCAATCCTGTTTGCCACAAGGCCCTGGGAAAATACCGGTACTCAGTGCTGTGGCTAAAACGGCCAAGCCCACCACCACCACCATGCGATTAAGGGAAGATGCACTGGGGAGGGGATCAGGATACATGTGATCCTGACCCCAATCATGCAGTAGGCTCGCCTCACGATACAAATTACATGTATCATCTGAACCAAACCACTGTTTTGTTGACCATAAATCCTTGTATTATTTATGGCAGGCCTGATCAACAAACAGGCTTCATGCTGCCTGCCACTTAGAGAAGCTAATTTTGCACACCACAATTCCTTCCAGTGCCTGAAGAGGACTCTGAGACCTGGGTGTACACCCAATCCATGACAGGCTAGGAGGTGTTTGGCTCAAGCTTTCCAGGAGGGCAGAGAAATTGTGACAACTGAACAGGCTCAAGCATGCACTGCAGACATCCCCCTAGTGTTGTGTGAACACATCCTGTTTTAACCATCAATGCACGTTTGTAAGAAAATGGAGACTGCTCTAATGTTCATAAAGGCCTGTGGTAAAACTCAAATTGATATCTGCATGTGCCGGTTCAGACCCTTCTAGAAGCTGCAGAAAGTGATTGAGAGAGAGGGAGATATTCCTTTATATTATTTCTTGCTCCTTTAAAAAAAAAAACTCCATTAACAAGAAACAGCTCTGAGCTTGGCAAAACAGAGATGGATTGCGCTGTCCCTCAGAAGCATAGCACAGCTGCCAATCAACTGTCATTCTGTTATTGGACTTCACATAGTTTGGCGATCAACCCCTCCCTCCCCCCAACTTCTGTCTCCAAGTTGGCAAGTTAATTTGTCAGTCTGGAAGTAATTTTTAAAGGCTTCAAGCCAGGGTGTGGTGTTGGGGAAGGAAGGTTGAGAGCGGTCCCTTTCGCACTCAAACCAGGGTGTGGGGAAGAGGGACTGAAAAGGGGTTAGAATTCAGATTTGGTGGCAAAAATTCAGCACTGAACAAAAAACCTCACAGAACGTCCTGAGGCTAACAGACATCAATTCCACTGGCATAAACAGGAGGCTGTAACTGTTCATTCAAAGCCTCCAATTAATCGGTGAATCACAGAAAATTTAAGCAAGACAATGTGAAAAGTGATAGTGAATAGAAATGGGAAAATCTTAGTGGTAAGAAGAAGGGCCCCAAAAGTGTGGCTGTCAGCAGCTGTAGAGTTGTTATTTCACAATAACAATCTATGTCTCTCAGCAGTAAAACCATCTTTCAACCATCTTTGAGATTAACAGGTCACTCATGGTCACCCTCCTGAACTCCACCCATGAGCAAATACCTCTGCAACTGTTTGCATCACTTAGGACAGAATTGCATGCTACACTCCACGTGAGGCCTGCATTGACTGTTGTTCTTCCCAGCTGCTCCCCTACGTCTCCCCATCTCCTGCCCATCACCCTAGCTAGTGCACACCAGACAGAAGACATGGTTTATAACCTCTGGATTGCTGTATCGGCAACAAGCAATAGAGCAACACAGTAAAGCAGACCTGATAGACACACAAAGGTGTTCAAACATTCGGACTGGCCTTTAGCCAGCCAAAATTTATGGGGACTAGGGGACATCCACTCAAATTGAGTGGATGGAGGATTAAAACAGACAAAAGAAAATATTTCTTTACCCAGCGTGTAACTGGTTTGTGGAACTCCTTGCCACAGGAGGTGGTGATGGCACCTGGCCTGGATGCCTTTAAAAGGGGATTGGACAGATTCATGGAGGAAAAGTCCATCACAGCTTACAAGCCATGATGGGGATAAGCAACCTCCTGGTTGTAGGAGTAGGTTTTCTTTGTGCCAGGTGCAGGGGAGTGGCAGCAGGAAACAGGAGTTATCTTGTTGGCTGTGTGCTCCCTGAGGCATCTGGTGGGGCCACTGTGTGATACAGGAAGCTGGAGTAGATGGGCCTTTGGCCTGATCCAGCAGGGCTCTTCTTATGTTCTTATGCCTACCACCCCCAGAAGAAAAAGGACAGGGTCTTGTCTCCAATATCATGCTGGATTTTGACAGTGCCTGGGGCCTCTCCTAACCCACCACAACTGTGGCAGTGAGCTATGAGCAAGCTCACCTTCATGGTCACCAGGCAAAGGGTGGGATGTTGGTCATGGTGAATACATTTCACAATTTATTTCTACCCCATGTTACTCGGCCACAGCTTACAAAATATTAGCCATAAAAACGGCCCAAAACAATACCAAGAACAGTAATTTACAAAGCACAAGCTAACAAAGCAAGCAACATTCCCTACACCTGCAACACAAAAGCTTTCCTGAAAAGAAAGGTCCTAGTTAATCTGTAGAAAACACACCAGAATGCTGGACCAGTCGCACTTGATCCATAAACAAGGGAACACCTCATAAAGTCTCCTCTGAAGATCATGAGGGAATGCATGGATGGAGGTACTGTGTGCCTTCCAACACTCCTGCGAGGGCCACCCTGTTAAAAAGCAGTTCAGGTCAGCAGTTCATAGCCGAAAACAGCGTTTCTCAAAGTTCTCCCCGCAAGCAGCGATCTGAAGGGAGCAATCCCAGGGAACAGTGATTCCAAGGAGCGGAAATCCTGCGGAGCGGCAACCTGAAGCTCGGGGGGGGGGGGTAGCACAGGCCTCCCTGAACCCCCCAGAGGGCTCCAAGACCCCCGGTATGTCTGAAATTTTCATTTAAAAACTTGCTTTTCACAGCAGCAGCAGCAGCAGCAGCAGCGATCCCTGGGTTCTTTTGGTTCCAATGGTAGGTCGCGACCCACCACTTTGAGAACCACTGTCCTAAACCATACCTGGAACACTCAAGAGCCCCTGGAGCAATTCACAAAGAGTTGTGACCCATCCCGGACCAGCTGCCTGGGGATGGGGCTTATTTCAGCAGCACATATTTTGTATGCTAAAGGTCGCAGGCTCCAGACAGGGCTGTGAAAGACCCCCTGGATGGTCATGAGCTGGAAGGGTGTATGGTCTGCCTCAGTGTAATGATGCCTGATGCATATGGTGTGGTCATCTCTCCATCTATTTCTCAAGTCCCCACTCCTGCGCTGATGGAAATGAAATCAAAAGGGGGCCAACCACAAAGAACACGGAGGTTCTTGGGTGCTCACTCAACTCCAGACGTTTGCGGAGATATGAAACTTCGTTGTTGTTGTTGTTGTTGTTAAAAAAAAAACAACCAAAGAAGGCAAAAAAGGCCCTAAAATGCTTCAGATCCTGGGTAGCAAAGGGTGAACGAGTCTGGATTCCTAGAGAGACATCAGGATGACTCAGAATGTCCTGCCTGATGGCCAGGGAAGAACTTTCCTTTTCAACATTATTGCAGCATGATTTGGGCCTGTGCTGGCTGTGTGAAAGAGAGAGAGAGAAGCAGAAGAGATTGGAAACAGAGAGAGAGAAACAGGAGAAAAATGGGAAGGTCTGAAGAAGCAGAGAACAAAAGAGAGAAAGGTAGGGCACTTTGTTAAATACTGTACTGGATATTGCAACCCAACCCCTGCAGTCTATCACTGTCATTCAGCAACATTTTGTTGCAGCAGGACCTTCCCCCCCCCCCACTTGCAAATGTTTACCCCTGGGATTTGTATCCCACCTTTTGCCCCCAAAGGGATGCAGGCAGCTCACAGCACAGAGAACAAATATACAAGTTTTTTAAAAAAAAATAAAAAACAACCTCAAAATATCCATCATATGTATCAATCTTAGACCCCAAACAATACAAAAGCAAAACCGCAACAAAATCAGCAATAACCATACTAACTGAGACAACTGAGAGCAGAAAGACAGCATCAAATCAAAGCACCAGATGCCTGTCAAAACAAAGAAGCTTTGACATGACAGTGAACATGCAACAATGAAGGGGCCAGACAAATCTCAAACATGGGGGAGTTCCACAGTCTGGGGGCAGTGACTGAAAAGGCCTATCATGCATCTCTCTCCCCCCCCCCCCCCCACGATCAAGTTCCAGAAGGACAAGGAACACAGATGTTCTTATGTTCTTATAAAGGTGCAGAAAAGAGCGACCAGAATGATTCGTGGGCTGGAGCACCTCCCTTATGAGGAAAGGCTACAGCGTCTGGGGCTTTTCAGCCTAGAAAAAAGGCGCCTGAGGGGGGACATGATTGAGACGTATAAAATTATGCATGAGATGGAGAGAGTGGATAGAGGGAAATTCTTCTCCCTCTCACACAACACCAGAACCAGGGGACATGCACTAAAATTGAGTGGAGGGAGAGTTAGAATGGACAAAAGAAAATATTTCTTTACCCAGCGTGTAATTCATCTGTGGAACTCCTTGCCACAGGATGTGGTGATGGCACCTGGCCTAGATGCCTTTAAAAGGGGTTTGGACAGATTCATGAAGGAAAAGACCATCACAGGTTACAAGCCATAAGCAACCTCCTGGCTTTAGAAGTAAGTTTTCTCTGTGCCAGGTGCAGGGGAGTGGCAGCAGGAAACAGGTTATCTTGTTGGCTGTGTGCTCCCTGAGGCATCTGGTGGGGCCACTGTGTGATACAGGAAGCTGGACTAGATGGGCTTTTGGCCTGATCCAGCAGGGCTCTTCTGGAAATCTCTTCTGGGGCTCTTCTCCCCATGAATATATGACATACTTGTGTCTTTTTTAAAAAAACTGAAATTCCAGGAAGCTGCAATCTTGATCAGAGCACAGGAAGGGGGGGGGGGCTGCTTATCACTTTCTCTTGTCTATATTTGCTACTCAACAGTTTATCTGTTGTATTACATATACATTCTGCCCTTCCTCCAAGGAGCCCAAGACAGCACACACAACACCTCCACCTCCCTTTTCTCTTTTACAACATCCCTGTAAGGTAGGTTACATTAAGAATTAGTGACTGGCCCAACACCACTCTTTGAGTTTCATGGTTGCATGGAGATTTGAACCTGGGTCTCCTCAGCCCAAGTTCAGCACTCAGACCACTACATCACACTTACTAAACCTGCCCCCACCAGCTGTTATTCCACTTGCAGTAGAAAACATGTATATAGCTGGAGATATTATTTATTTGTTTAAGAAAATTATAGTCCTCCCTTCAGAAAAACTCTTCAGTTGGCAAGTAATCAAAAATCACAAAGTACAATAAACTGCAGTTAAACATTATAAAACAATTACAACACTGCAGAAAAAGCAGCCTAACAGCAGTCATTAAAAAAAAATTACTGGATGAAAAAGAGTTAAACCCCCCACACACACACACACACACACAGTTTCTCCACTCCCAAGGCTACTTTTGATTGACAAAAAAAAAACCTCAGGGAAAAAAAAACATGAATTTAACTGAGTGCTCTCTGTAGTTTCAGTCTCCTTCTGATGTTGGAGATTCACGGTTTTAAATGAATGGGCATCTCTTGCCAAATCAGTCACCAACAAACTCTGAGAAGTACGGTTGCAGTAAAAAGCAGAAACCAGAATGAGATAACCTAATACAGCTTCCTCAAGAATCCATTAGGGTTTGCCCCATCCCTTGACACCCCCCCCCCCAAGCTAAGATGTCTTACCTGAGCCTCAACCTGCAGCTAGATCAAAGGTCTTTCAAAGCAGGTGCCCGACAATCAGGTAAACAATAACCTTGTTTCAACAGCCCATAATTATGTATTTACCTGCTGGCCGTTAGGGACAATTGAGTTAATCATTCACTTTATAAATGCAGCCAGTAATTACAGCTGTGGTAGGAGAAGTTCAGAACTACTGTCATTGGCTGTCAGGCACTATTTTTCGAATTACCAATTGTTTCCTATTTTTCTCCTTGTGATTCTACCTCCCTCTCTCTCTCTCTCTCTCTCTCTCTCTCTCTCTCTCTCTCTCATTTGTGTCAGGATTGGACCCAAACAATAGGCAGGAGAAACTTCACTGACAAAGTTATGGCCTGGTGGAAAGAATGACCAAATGAGGAGAAAGTTGAAACAGTGACCAGGTTCTGATCCTGTTGTGGCTTGTGTCAGTCCTTAAAAGTAGACAGGAAGAGGCCAAACCAGAGTGCAAATACAAGTGCTACGGAGTGGAAGGAAAACATTTCACCCACGCTTATCACAGTCCCCTCGCTCCAGTGGGGAGATGTGGCAACTCCAAGCATGGAAAGAGCACGAAATGCAGAGAGTTATAGCATTAGAAGGAAATGCAAAGCACTCTCTGCTTCCTGTAGTGTGTGAACGCTGCCTTACACCTGAGTCAGGCCACTGGTGCATCTAGCTCAGTATTGTTTATGCTGACTGGCAGTGCCTCTCCAGAACTGCAGGGAGAAGTCTTTTCCCACCCGACTTGGAGATGTCAAGGATTGAACCTGGGACCTTCTGCGAGCACAGGTATGGCCCCATAGCTGCTGTGATGGGTGGACTGAAGCTGTACTGCACGCCTGCCAGAACTGGACACCTTTGGAAGAAAACACTGAGCCCTCTTGGCCTCAAGGAGCATGAGAGGCATTTTATTTTCCTCCACCCTGTTCTACTGTGATTTCCTGTCTCTACAGACACTACCTCTTCCCATCCGTGTCCTTCAGCCTGGTCTACACATGCAACAGAGCAAAGCGGTAGAATTCTTCCAGGTGGTATAAGGACAGTTCTGCTTCAGGCTGCAATATAAGTTCAATATAAGTGCAATATAAGCAAATGCCACTTGTTGAATGTTTCCCCCTTGTTTGTTTTAAAAATCCCTGTAAGAAAAAAAATATATAGTTGGAAGAATGGTTCTAGCTCCGCCAAATTCCTACTGTGCTACTTTTCTACTTGCAGGGAGTTTATCCACACAGGGGAATTTCCCCTCCCACCTGCAGTTTCAAGTTGTACAGTCTGTTCTACCTCGTTCTCATTCTGCAATAAGGGTAGACCAGGCCCTTTTTCTAAACTAACAATAAATTAAAATCTGGCAGTCCATGGGCCACAGATGGCCCAAATATTAGTTTCCCTCAGCTTTCAGAGTTTGGAGTTTCTGGACCTTTCCTTGGCCCTATGCAGATGTTCTTTCCCCCTTCTGCCACCTTGGATTCAATTAATGTGTCAGGGAGAAACAGCTAACCATACCCCTTCTCTCCCCCCCCCCCCGAACTAGTAAGCCACGGTTCCAAACCACAGAGTGGGCAACATTCAATATTGCACTAGTCCAGTCTGGATGTGTGGCTATTTCAAGATTCTCCTGCAAAACTACAGTATATTTTAAGCGCATGGGTTTAAGTTACTTTAATTCCTTGTAGTAGCCAGAGAACTAATTACATGTGGTCTGAAGCACTGACAGAAAGAGGGTAGCTCCCGTGACAACCCCCCCTTCTATTTTATTTATTTATTCATTCATTCAACTTACATACCATTTAATAAACACGATAAAATACAATAATCGGTTTCACCAAAAATCAAGATAAAAACAGCCATTGCAAGATGAACCACAGCCAGTGGAAAAATAATGCATACTAAGCAAAAATCTAAAAGTCTCAGGCAAATAAAAAGATATCTGTCTGGTGCCAGAAAGATTTCACCATCACCGCTGGGCAAGCCTTTCTGGGGATCATACTTCCGAGTCCAGGCATCACGACATGCCACTGTTAGGACTGCCAACCCTTCAGGGTTGTCCTGGAACATCCAGGAATCAGCATCAATCTCCAGATGACGACTGAAAGCAATCTTGGAGATTTTAACCAGGCCTCCAGGAATGTCCGACGTAACGCCATTACTACAGTACACCTCCAGAAATAGCTACAGAGTTGCTGCACCCATGGAGGGAGGGTCCCAATCCACTTATGGTGCGCACCTGCAGGTCTCTCCCCACTGCAGCCATCACCTGAATCCCCCATCCCCCACCCCGAACAGCAAGCAGAGTTCCAAGGTCAGCTCAGTTCCCTTACAACAGAGCCAAAAGCTGCCTATTCCGTAGTTGCGGCTAGAATCCGTGCTAAAAGACAGGTTAGAACTACACTGCACTTCAACTGGATTCAGTTCATCTGATTATATGGATTGTCTTGCTGGAATATATAATCATCCCTTTTGGATGACATTTTAAATATCCAAGGAGACAAAAAATTGCTGTAATACTTGATAGCTGAATCAAGCTGAAAGACTGCAGATTGGCAGCCGAACCCATGGAAAGAAACCTGCATCTTCCACAAATTACCAGAGGAAGACTTGAATCTGATATTCTCCTCCCCCCCCACCCCCAAAAAAGAAAATGAGTTGGACAGAAAGTCACTACAAGAGAATCTGCGCCTGGGAATTTAATTATTTTCTAACACACAATCACCCCACCCCCACTTTAGAGAAGAAAAATTAGGCACCATGGTTTATGCTTTGCTTTGTGCAGATAATGACAGGGATAAGGAATACTCTTAATGCGTAAACACACTCCCAAAAAGTTTGAAATGTGGCTCTCTCTCTCTCTCACACACACACACACACACACAATTTTCATATGCCAGCTCCAGCATTTGCTTACACTTTAGTATGACCAGGAAAAGAACTAGGATGGGGCTGTGCAGATGGCAACTAACCCCTTCAGCTTAAAAAGAGATGGTCGGGTGGACAAGGGTCGGACACGACAAGAAACTTACATAACTGTGCCCAGTGTGGAAAAAGTGGACAGTGAACTTGGATGATGTCATCAGGGAAGCCCACATGATTGGTGCTTCACAGATGGGCGCCTGACCACTCTGGAGTAGCTTTTAGGGGCTACCACACTTCAGAGGGAGAATACCTGTGCCTTGCCCAGAGCAGATCACATAGATCACAGTGGTGTCTCCCACCACTGATGCATAGGTATGAAAGTCCAGTGGCTCGCACTGGCCACCCAATCCTCTCAAGTGATCCATCTCATGAGAACTAACTGTGTGCATGCTGCGATTCTGCCAGAGCAGAGAAAAAGTACAGAATGTGGTATCCAGCACAGGATTCAACATCCCCATGTTTCCTAGTTTAAATAAAGAACAGGTCTTTCGGGAGCCTTTTTGGAGATATGCCTGAAACTGGGTGAACAACGCTTGGCGAGATCTCAGTAGCCACCGTGATGGTTGGAACAGGAACCGATCAAGCTGCCTCGCACTCAGTATCGCTGACACCGCCTGGCAACAGCTCTCCCAGGTTTCAAACCAGAAGGGCCTTCCCCAGCTCTACCTGAAAGGCCGCCGGGGGTTGAACTTATGAAACCGCCATATATGGAGTCAGACACAGAACCTGGGACCTTCCGCATGTCAAGCATGTCCCGTAGCACAAGGCGGCAGCCCCTCCCATGCAGTTGGCTTCGGACAGGATTTCAGCACCCTTCGTAGCTCCTGGCCGCTCCCCCCTTGACTAGCAAAATCTGAATAAACTAGTAGAAGAAAATACTGTTACAGAATTATGCAAACAAGAGAAGTTATACAAATGTGCAGGGCACAGAATTTGGACGAATCGGTCTGACTCAGTAGAAAGCAGCTCACTATGTTCCGCGAAGAGTCGTCCGGACCCAACTTCTGCGAGCAGGCAGCCCAGCTTTAGCAATGCCAGGGGCTCTGCTGCTGGCAACCAGCTTAAGGAGGACACAACAAAGGAAGATGAGGCAAATTTGCATACTTTGAATGAGGGCCCAATCCTATCCAACTTTCCAGCGCCAATGCAGCCTTGCCAATGGCACATGCGCTGCATCCAGTGGGGGGGGGGGCAGTCACAGAGACCTCCTCAAGGTAAGGGAACGTTTGTTCCCTTACTTCAGGGCTGCAATACAGCTGCATTGGTGCTGGAAAGCTGGATAGGATTGGGCCCTGAATGTTGCTGAAATGTTCATCTGCATACTAGATTATAAACACCTTTCGATTCCCCCCCCCCCCAGGACAGTGTCGCCTCTCTCTCTCGTACATGGAATCCAAATTGCCAATTCAGGGTACAAGTTCATTTGAAAAGAGTGGTTTTGTGAGAAAGGGAAGTGTTTCACATAATACTAAAACAGAGTGCACTTTGTTTTAGTATTAGTATTATTTCCCATTTATTATTATTATTTTTCTAAACTGCAGCAATTGTGGAACAGGAACGCCTCCCTAATTTCTTGAGTTCAAGAAGCGGAATGAGTGTGTACAGGCTCATACCATTTACACAAGCCACCACATCAAGGGCTGCATACTCTGCACACAAAAAATTATCCACATTCTGTGCCAGGAAAAGATGATCTGATGTCCTGTATAAATTATCCTAATTGTGCTATTTGCAAAATTGGTATATATTTAAATATTTGGCTTAATTTTTTTCTACAAATCCTAGAAAAAGAGAAAGAGCTATGCAAAGCATTTAACCCCATCCTTTACCACAGAACATGCTGCTCAAACCAACCCATCTCTGGCTTCTGGGTTTCATCACATTTTCACACATGTTTTGTTATTAATTACAGTGGCATACAACTTTCTCCTCACAAGAAGCCTGTGTGTTGGGATAGGCTCAGAAAGAATGACCGGCCCAGGGTAGATAGAAATGTCTGAGTGAGCAGAGATCTGAAAACAAGTCTTCCTGCTCCTAGTAGAACACCTGTAGTTTAGAGGCTAGAAAATTGCTCGCCCAGTACTAATTTCTGTGCATGTACATTGCTATTCTGAAATGGAATGAGCTCTGGATTTGTAAACACTGAATTGTATAGGTTCATTTCTAGTTTTTCTAGTTCCTACTATGTGGAGAGAGAAAAAGGCCAGTCACCGCCTAACATATGGACTTGTGGTGAAGGACTTTACCAGATTTCTCTCAGACTCGCATCCAAAAGCCAAAACTACACATTAAGCACATAGCCTGGCTCTGCAAAAAAAAAATTTTTTTTAAATTAAGTAGCTGGTGCGGTCATAAAGATAGGACCACGGCAAACCACAGTCTCCATTAAAGTTGTGGCCCCAAAACGACTATTAGCCCTGAGAGGTCAGCTTCCATCGGCACCAGTGGGAACTTCCCTCCCGGAGCTAAAAGCAGCTGCGAGGACAGTTTTCATCGAGACAGTGTAGCACAATGGAAACGGATTAAATGCAAGCACTTCCATCCTGATTGCTAACCCCCCCCCCCATGGCTGCTGAGGGAACACCACGTGGGGCCAAACAATGATGGCTTGCCTTTTCAGCCGTTTTTATCTTACTGACATACATGTTAAAGGCACAAACCTGGAAAACCAGGTTGACCCACAGGTTCATAGGCTGGAAGGAAGCAGTAGATTACCATGGCCTGAAAGACAGGGCCTCCTATGCAACAAGACAGCCATCTCCCCCCTCCCAGATTAACCTCCTAGATCATGGTGGTCCAACGCGTGGCCCGCGGTCCGCATGCGGCCCCCGAAGGCCTCTGCTGCGGCCCCCAGCTGCTCTTGGAGTTCCCCTCCCCCGCAGTCACCCACGCTCCCCTGATGATCAGAAAGGCGGTCGGGAGCCAACCGCCTTTTCAATCTTCAGGGGAGCGTGGGCGGGGCATGCTAGACAGCGGGGCGGGGCATGCATCGATCATTATTATTAATTAATTAATAATTAAATTTCTTGTGTGGCCCCCGGGTTTCATGTTGAAGTTCTCATGCGGCCCTCGAGGTACGAAACGTTGGACCACCCTGTCCTAGATCAACCAAACCAGTGTGCAACACAGAGAGCAAAGAAATTACCTCACATAAGAGAGAAAGTAGAAGACTACACTTCACTTGAATGGTGGCTTCTCTCACAGACAAACCTGTTGATTATCTTAACAGACAAAAATCCATAAGGAAAATTAAGCTTATCAGCTGCTCCGCAAGCATGTTTTTTGGAAGTAGGACACACGGTAAGCCTTGCTTCCTACTCAACATGTTTTGGATTGCAGCCAAAGTCTGCAAGTTGCTCTTGTGGGAGGGAGTTCCAGGTACAAGGAAAAGCAAGGCAGAATGGGTGGAGCTGTTTAAGAAACAGGAGGTGTGAGGGTGACTGGCAGAGTCGGAGGCGTGAGGTTCATGAGCAGGGTTACATCAGAACAAAAAGCTCTTTTATGTCTTGTTAAAAACAACGGCAACTGACAGCCTTTTAACGTAATGGCAATAATGGCAATAAAGTCCTTTTGGCCTTGGGGTGATGCAAGCCATGTAAGGATAAGTAGGATGGGGGATTTTCGACTGATGTCCAGTACCTTCTTCCCTGGAAGCACACTGATCCCACAAATGTTGGCTTGCCATGTTGTTTCTCAAAAGCAAGACCTGGTGGCAGATACTGCTCTATTAAGAAGTTTCTATCTACCAGGATGTGGTTTACAATACAGCATATAAAATACTGAATGCTGCTGGATCTCATGAATGAAGACAACTGGACTAAATGAAGATACTTGGGTTTCATTTGGTTTTGAAGCAGCAGGTAAAAGAGAGCTTCATTCAACTGTGTGAAGAAGGGGCTCTCTGAAGAATAATTTTCTGAAAAAACAGAGAGAATAACGGATGTCCGTTCAAGTCTTCCAGCAAACCCTCTGGCCATCAAACTTCTGCTTTTCAGTCTTCTAGCTAGACTTGTTCCATTGGTATTCACAAATGTGTGGTATGAACATAATGTGCTTTAGACTTCTGTCTGTTCAGGAGGTCCGCATGAAAATGGCCAGCCCAATCCTGTTTAGCAGTTCACGGCAGTGCAAATAAGTCGCCCGCCACATCCTGAGCAGGACTGGGCCTGCCCCGGTGCAGCCGGAGACCTCCTCAGGACAAAGGGGTGTTTGTCCGTTTACCCTGAGTAATGCCCTAGCCGCCCCAATGAGGCCACTTGGATGGGCGCCAGCTATTTTGCTGGTGCACATTCGAGAGCCCAGTGTAATGGTGGCCAGGCCCGGGAAGGGGGATAGGATATGGCGGAGGAGGCCGCCACCAATCCCTCCCCTGTCCTGGGCCCAGCCGACCAATCTCACCACCCCCACGCCCCTCCGCCACCCGGCGAAGAACTTACCTTTCCCGGCAGGCACAGTGGCGACTCCGGCATAAGTAGAGCGGCGCCGGCCTCCGTGCCACTTACTTTCCGGGTGCCACAATCGTGCTTTACAGCATGTTTGCAACACCCTAGACAGGCAGAGTGATTGCTCCAACTGTCTATTTCTCGACAGGATTGTGCTGTCAGATTTCATATAAAATGTGTTTTCTACATAATAAGTTCTAATTATTTGTCATTCATAGCTGTGTGCATTAAGCATTGTTTTCTATATGACGCTACTCTGCAAGATGCTTATTGTGGAAATAGCGTGCTTCCAAGAGCTAGACATTCATACAGAAGGAAGATGGCTAGCCAGTGCTTCCCACAAATGACAAAGATGAAGCATTGCCACTTTTTAACATACTAACCTCAGCTCTCATACGACTACATTTATTTTACTTATTTAATACGATTAAATCTTTATCTGAACTTGACAAATGATACTGTGGATCATGTTATCTTGTCACATTGAGGCAATCCCCACAGAAGATGGCAGCTGTGACAGGGTAACGATTCACGTGGATAACTGAGGGATCACCCCTACCATTAAGGCCAAACAGGACATGATGTCAAGCCTGTTGGATCAGGACCGTGGCAGGAAGCGGGGGATTCTGGTCTTTGCCCTCACCACAATCCCAATCTGGATGCCTCACCAGCTGCTATTTAACAGGGGGAAACGTTACCAGTGGTGCCAACTGAACTTTCCTCAAATAGCAGGGCATGGGAAGCCCAATCTGGATCAGAACAGGGCAAAGAGCTAACGTTCCTGCCACAGTCCCAATCCAGATCACACTCCCCTTCTCCTGTGGCTGCTATTTTGGAAAGAAAAGTAAAGCTATCAGCACAAATGACTCGTTAGACCGGGGCTATGTAAACCATTTGGTAAACATTTTTGTCGAGAAGCAGAATGATGATGAGACTTAAAGACGCAGCGTCTAATTTGGTCCACAGTCCCCTTCAGTACGTCAAGATTGTGCCTTCTGTATGAATCCTCCTCCACACTAAGATCTGGAGAGGGTTCCCACCTCTAGGTACCTCCGCCATTTTCTGATGCTAGGCTGACCGTTACGAGGGGCAGGGCCCTCCTTATGGAACTCCTTGCTTAGGGAAACCCAAAAGCTAGTTGTCATCTCCTTCACCCCTGACTCTTCCAAAGGCAGGTCAAGACCAGTTTGCTTTAAGGAGTCTTCCAGGGAGCTGCTTAAATAATTTGTCAACTTGGAAGTCGCATCAAGCCACAAAGCAAACCTGCTTCAAATCATGCTGTCTGATTCCAGTTGATTTGCTGAGCACAAACCGTGATTTTGTCAATTGAGACAAAACACCAAACTGTAGTTCTGCTCCTTTTACCTGGTTTGGTCTGACATCCAAATTGAGCCAAATGTCTTTTAGTGCCCCCAACAGTGGTTATCAGACAATATATTCTACACAGGTAACAAACAAACCGGTTCCTTGACTAAACCGCTACCTATTCAGCATATACTCAGCAGGAAACCTGGGTTTGCCAAAGTAGGACGTATAAAATAGCCCTACAGCACACTGAGTATTAAGATTAATCCATCCCTGACTCCTGCTAAACTGACCACTGTCTTGCCTGTACGCCAGCTAATCTGGCAATTCTTCTGTTTAAATTGCACTTGTTCATCATTGTGTTGGTTCTCATGCGCTCACTCCCTGCATATTAGCATAATGAAATGTGCAGTGATATTGTTTATCTAGGGCTAGATCTAATTGCTACTGGAAACTAATTAAAACAGGAAAGGTGTGAGAAGCCTGACAATGATCTCTTTGCCCATGAACAGTGAGAGTGGTTCTAGGATTCACCTAGGCTCTCCTCGTCTTGAGCCCAGCTCTTCACTGACTCGCAGCCTGGGGTAACTGCAAAATCCGGCTGGCACATTCATGGTGTTCACTGCAGAAGCGTTGACAGCATTCAGCTAAGCTCGTTCACTTCGGGGCACTGAGCACAAAGTCTCAAGGCAGGGTAAAGAAGGCAGGGAATTTTCTTTATTATATTTATGTTCCGTCTTTCCTTGAGAGGTAGGTGTGGCTGAGAGAGAGTGACTAGCCTAAGGTCGATCAGTGAGCTTTAGGCCTCAGTAGGGATTTGAATCCATTCTATTTGAGTCCATTTTAAACATTTTAAACAGTGTGAGTCCATTCTAAACACTTGCACTGAGACAAGAGGCAGGGTAAAGACTAGACGCTTCGTGAGTTGAGCAGGAGGTGGGAAAAGGCTGAGCTAGTCTACTCCTCCATTCTCCCTTGCCTGCCACTCAATGCTCTCTATCCTAGCTGAGTGGTTTTAAGCAGGAGGGCTTATAGCACAGTGGCAGAAGGCCCCGGGTTCAAGTCCTTCAATGATTCAGTAGGACTGGGAAAGACCCCTGAAACGCTGGAGAAGCAGGGGTGAGATGAACTAACGACCTGACTGGGCAAAAGGCAGCTTCCTGTGTTCTTATCAGTGGCAGACAGGGTGGGGAGGGAGGCAAGGAGCAGCAGCAGTTAGCCCACTCCCTCCGCTCACCCACACAAAGACCCTCTGAGCCCTGTTCTCTGCAGAGGGACAGCAAGCTGCATGCTTTTCTTGCTCATTTTGTCTTTATGTTTTCCTTTTTGGTATCTGGATCTTTGCACTTGCCAGAACCAGGGTGGCTCCAGGCCTCGATCTTGCAGAGATAGGCTTGCCTCCACCATATGCAGCAGGGTGGTGTGTGAGAGAGCGAGCGAGCAGAGGAAATGCCCTGAACAGCTTCCGCCAGAGATTCCTGTCCCCGTTTCCTCTGCTCGTACCAGTGTCAGTCCCTCCCTCACCTGTACCGCTCAGGCTACTGCTGCATTGCTCCTTGCCTGATAAGAAAACAAACTCGGTAGTTCTGCAAAAAAATGTCAAGACCAGGTGTGAGAATAAAACACATTTATGCAAAACCGGCATTACAAGTCAAATGATTCACATTCGTTATTTTAAGCACATAATTTGCATTTTCTGGGTGTAGACTGTGGGCTTCCTTAGCCCTGAACCTAAATTCTTTGCACGCCACCCCCAAAATAACCTTCAGCAACAAGGGTGTGATACGTGTCGGCCTGCATATCTCAGTAATATTGCATTTTCCCCCTAACTGTTCCACACTATCCTTACAGGATGGGTGGCCAGCCCACTAGCCCTGACAACAAAGCCTTGTGGGCACACCTGCTTGACCAGACCATGAGTTCACCTAGTCCAGCATCTGCTCTCCCACATCAGCCAGCCCAGTCAGGTGCTCCCAGGAAGCAAGAACATGCAGAGCATGAAGGCAACAGCTCTCCCCCACTGCCTGTGTTTCACTTCAAGTATTCAGACGTGGTACTCAGAAATACACCGCGTCCCTGAACGCGCAGGTCTTGTTGAAACATGCTGACGAACGCCCTGCCTCCGTCATGCTGCAACCCCACCTGCTCCCTGCTGTAGCAGGCTAGAGGCAAAATCTTGCCAAAGCACAGAGGTGAGCGCATCTCTAGCAGGGCACAGAGACGGTACACTGGCCAAAGAAGGTGGTCACCAATGCCTCGAAAGAACCTTCTACAAAAGGCTTCTGCTATTATCTCCAGATTACATACAAAGACAAGGGCTGAGATCACAGCTCAAGTCACCCAGCTGGTCTGCGGCTAAACGGACACCTGAACTCTATTTCAGGGCTCATGCTCAGTACGGCAAATGAAACCCGCAAGTTACTAGACCGCAAATAAGAGCCCAATCCTATCCCCTCTATGCTACACCATGTACCCGTGCCAACAGAGCACATGCTTCATGCTATGGTGCAGGGCGGGGGGGGGGGGAGTGACCAGAAGGCCAACGAATAGTTGGCATCAGTAGGCCTTCTGGTCACTTATGGGTTGGGTCTCCTTTTTTGCTGGCGTATGTCTGAGAAGAAGGGGGCAAGGTGGGTTGAAAAATGGGAGATAGGATATGGGAGATAGGACCTTTGCTACCAGGATCCACACTCTCCAGCCCACTATCAGCCCCTGGCTTCCCCCTCCGTGCTCCAAACCTCCCCCCAAACCTCCCACGGCCTGCCCAGAGCGCACCCCCCACCTTACCTCTTCCGGTGCAGCCCTGGTGGGTGGTGTGCACAGGGAGCCACCGGCTGCTTCTGCTGCCAGCTCCCTCATGCTTGGCAGTGGTGCGCGATTTGTGACAGAGTGGCACCATGTACAACAGCGGAAGGTGACTTCCGCTGTCATAACCGAAGGATAGGATTAGGCGATACATTTACTAACTGGCCTATTCCCACCCATTTATCGCAATTACTTATTTGTGGCCTAAATGGACAGAAAAAAGGGAACCTATTTTTGTAAAGCTTCCCAGCCTGGTCAATTGAGAGTGATCCTTACTCACCAAAGGCAACTAGTCAAGTGGCTAGTTACAAGCTTGTTTGTGCTGAACACAGGGATGCAATTTTCAGTGCATGTAACGTGCAGCTCCACATTCAGAGGTGAGCGGCAAGAAATAGGGCCTTCTCAGTAGTGGCACCGACCTTATAGAATTCTCTCCCTCTAAATTTGCAAACTGCTCCCTCCTTAGAGGCCTTTCGGCAGGGCCTGAAAACATTTCTTTTTACACCAGCCCTCTGAAGTTACCACCCAGTCTAACATTTTAGAGGGCCAGCCCTCTCTCATAAGAGCCTTTTACTGTTGCTTTCATTCCACTCTGCTTTATTCCTCTCTGTTTTTTTAGATTGTATTAATGTCTTTTTAAGCATTTTTATATTATATACTCAGTTTTATGATTTTTATGTATTAATCTTGTATTTTATGGTTTGCTTTTATTGTATGCCGCTTAAGCAGGGTATAAATTTAATAAATAAATAATATTTAATGCACCAGAGGGGAAAAAAACTGTACACCTGAGCAAATTAAAATGACAGAGCCCAGCTTCTGGACTCTAAAAGAACATCTCTTCTCTGTCAGGGAAGTGTGATTTGTGAGGAAATGCTTCTTATCTAATTATGGACTCATTGCCCCCCCCCCTTTTCAGCAAAGGGGGCTGCTAAGGAAAGCAGAAATCACACCTGCTTGCATTCAATCTGGCCATCACCTTGGGGCCTAGCAAGATTCAGTTCCTTGTTCAAGCAGGAGCTTGTTTTTTGACATTTTTTTTTTAAAAAAAGGTTTCAACACGCATATTTTTTTGACAGACGAGTACTGATACTGTTGACCTGCTTCGCCAGAGTACGAGAGGGAGAGAAAAAGACAAGGCAATACAGTACTGGCGGAATTCTTTTTAAGGAACAACCACCACAAACATACTTTAAATTGTTCTGAGGAGCAGCAGTTTTGAAACCATCAACTGGGGAAACCTGAGGTTCCTCAGAAACTTACTGGGGGTTCCTCAATGAGAAGATCAGAAATAGCAGACGACTTTCTCTGAAAGTCAGCTTGCCACTCACCACAACTGATCTTCCCCTGCAAAGTGCAGTTGTAGGGACGTTGAGAGTGCTTTAGGCTGCCCTCTGAGTTCCTGCAATGAGGGACAGCAGAGATGGTCAGTATTCTGTGTGAACATAGTGCATGACTGCTTCCCAGAATCCTCTGCACCACAGAGGGGTTCCTTAGTATACCAATCGATGTAGAAAGGGTTCCCTGAGGGTTAAAACGTTTGCCTGACAGCAGTGGTTGTTAAGCAACAATGGGATGAAGCTCGCAGTGCTGGGGTTTTTCGACCAGCAGTTAATCCCTCTCCATCTGCAGGTGGAGACCAGAATGCTAGGTCAAACACCTTAGCCCTTCCGCAAAGGCCAAGGAGCAGCAGGCTCTCTCAAGGCCGAAGCACACCGGGCGCGTCCCACGTGCGTCCAGCACGTTGCGGCCGGCTGCCCCCGCTTTCTTTTAGTGGGACATGCCTCTGGCCGGAACGCCGAGGGCCGCCGGGAGGAACATTGGCGTTGACGCCTCCCTTGGGCAATTCTCAGCTTTTGCCGCGTTTGTCGCGCCGTACGCGGGACGCGTCCGCTGTGCTTCAGGCCGGATTCACATATGACCGCGGATGTCCCCGTCCGCCGTACGCAAGGGAGCGCCGCTTTGCTTGTTGCTTGCAAGGGGTTTCCCTCTCTGAAGAGCAGTGGACTTGTAACATTCGCGGTGATTGGAGCAACTTGTGATTGGCATGCAACCACTCTCCCCCCCTCTCGCGCAATTGGTGGCTGTTGTTGCGCTTTGAACCCGCCCACAAGCTCCACGAGACACGCTTTGCCAAAGTTGAACCGAGCCATCTCCAGCGATTCTAGCGTTGGTGCCCCGTAATGGTGTCCTTTTACATTATGAATATGCAAATACAGGGCAGAGCGGGTCCGTGAAGCACACAGCAGGGACAACGCTGTCATATGTGAATCAGGCTTCAGCCTTTAGTCTCACACCATCCTGGCACTTATTCCTGAAACTTAGACTGGCTGCCTGCCTGGCCTCCTAAACGACTGGGAAACGTTCTGTTCCTGAGGAACTTTCAGTCCGAAACATGCCGCTGGTTGACTGCTGCCAGTTGCAAAGGGCCCTCAGGCCTACACCAGAACCAACTTAGTTGTCATGGCTTCTCCTCGAGGAACAGAGAAGACCGTTGGTTGGTTCTTTGCTGCATGATGATTCTTAGGAACTGTGATCACCGCATCTTAGACAATACTGTATATGCTTCCTTGGAAATGCAGCATTGGGGGAAAAACACAGCTATCTGAAGCTATGCCTCTGCTACTATAATTTCTAAGCTAGGATGATTTTCTGTACATGACAACTAGAATCTCAAAACAAAACAGACATTCAGGATTCTAACAGGAGTGGAAAGGCTTGAACCTACACTATGTCAAACCACTTTTACTTGAGTAATCCAATTTACTTCACTGGGATTATTTTGGGGCATCGTGTTCAGGACTAAAGCCTGAAGGACATTTATATTACATATTACATATTACATATTACACACACACACACACACACACACACACACACACAATCATTTCCCTCTTGTCCCCTATGTAATAAATCAAATAGTAAATAATCAAACGGGGGTCATTCTTGCTGGTCTGTGTGTGCTGGTAGCCAGAGCTTTCAGGATGATCGATTTATCTGCATGTTTTTAAGGATATTATTCTTGCAACCCGATTCCTATCTTTGCTTATTGGGCCATATGGCAAGGGGTTTAAAAACAATTTACAAAATGCCCAAGAATATATTAACTGTGTAGTAGCCAGATGATGCACTGAAGCATAAATTACATCTCCCAGTAAGATCTTGCTAGACCCAGAAGGATTCGTCCCAAGGGATGGCAGGCTAAAATAGCTTGAGTTGCCCAATGGTAAAGTACAATGTTCAAGCTCGCAGAGAAAAATGTGCTGACACTGAAGCAGGAAGATACTGGACCGCACTCACTCTCAGTGGCATCAGATTCACTAGCACACTTCCACACCAAGTGGAAGGCTGGGATACTTTTGAACGTTGCCTAGGCTATGACACAACTATTACTAGAAAAGTCTGAAAATCAGACATGTTTATGATTCTTTTCCTAGTCAAAATTCTGGACATGAAGTCCTATATAGAGCACATGCACCCACATCTTCTTCAGCTGAAGATTTTCAAACAGTATTCCAGGGAACCCTGGGCAGGAGATTCCTCTCAAATACGTCAGGGGGTTCCTCAAGGGGGAACTCGGAGATGGAGGACAGGGTTCCGTGAAAGTTAGTTCGTCCTCAGCAAGTGATCTTGTCTTGCAATGCACTGCCACAGAGTCCATTTTCCCCCTGGGAAAAACTGCACCCTTGCCCTGGAAGGGGGGCTCAGCAACATATTGCCAGGCAGGGAGAGGAAGGTGACTCAGCTGAGCTGGTCGAGCAATGCCTCAGAGCTGAGGAAAGGACTGAAACCACAGCAGCAGCGGGAGGGGGGCTGGGGGGAACAGAACCAGCCGTTTAGCACCTGAGGCAGAGACGCCAAACAATTTCTTCTCCTCCTCCTCCTCCTCCTCTTCCCACCAACTACGGGAATAATAAAGGAAGCAACTGACAACTGCTGCTGCCAGGCTCTGGGGGTGACCCCAGGCAGCGAGGTGCCCTGGACAGGTGTGGGCTTTGAGTCTCTTGTCTGGGGAGCCGCAGTTTCGTGACTGGCCTTGTGGGGATGTGAAGGACATCCACGAGAATGGAAGGAAAGTCTTCACAATGAAAAGAAGGGCCTTTTCAGCATCTGTTACCATTCGTGGAGTGCCCTTTACATTTACCAAGATAAGCGTTTCGTTGGAGGGAACACACACTTGAGCGCGTTAATTGGCAGCACTTAGCTACCGGTGAGAGCTTCTGTATGAAAGCCTAATGCACAAATTAATGGAGTAATCTTCCTTGTTATTCAATGGGCCAGCTTCGGAAACTCTTTCTTGTAAAGGGAGTGCTTCATGCAGAAGGAGAGCTGCAGAACTAACTCACGGCTACCCACGGATCAAGCCACTGGGCAGTGCGAGGACGGGAGGCAGGATTCGGCTCCTCAGACAGTGAGAGCTTCTTCAGAGAATATCTTCTCTAGCTTGGCTGCACATTGCAGACTGGGGAGCAAGGCGGGGAAGACAAATGATTTTTCATTTATGCTTCTTTTTAACAGGGTACATGCAGGACCCATCCAGGGAAATGCGGCATACCTCCCCCCCCCCTTTACTAGACACTATCTAACACTGGCAAAGCCGACGTGTTAGGGGCTGGAACAGAAAAACTATAACAAACCCCCCACACACACACACACACACACACAGTATGAGGAACTGACGGAGAAGGAAAAGGATGGGCCACAGCCAAGGAGCCATCTTGGCAAACCTCAAAGAGGGTGTGGAACAAAACAATACACTCCTAAGGCTTCAGTTGAGACAAGGGACCCAGGTCCCGGCACCTGTTTATATCATGGGAGAGGGGGGCAGAGACAAGAGGAGAGACAAAGCCTCCAGATGGGGCTCAAAGCGAGTGAAATTTCCCAAAACACTTTGAAAACTAATCTTCAGGACAGAAGGTCTCCATATATCCTAGTCTGATACACCAGCTGAAAAATATTTCTGTGAGCTGTTTTAGCTGGCATACCAGAGTTGTTTATTTGCTTCATTTTTATCTCATCTTGCCTCCAAGGAGCTCAGGTTGGCTGGCAAACAGTTCGTGGTTTTAATGCCAATAAAGGCTTACTTGAACAGTTCATGGTTCTCCCTCCCTGCTTTCAGTCTCACAACAGCCCTGCAAGGGAGCTCAGGCTGAAAGAGATAGGCAGTGCAATCCAGTGCAAGGATCCGGCCAGCGGCCCATGGCCGCCCGCCGGATCTTAAGCCCCGGTGGCCGTTCTGCCGCCAGGCCAGAGGTCTACTCAGGGAAGGGGACACTCGTCCCCTTCTCTGGGTGTAAATCCAGGCCGGCCTGATCGGCGTCCTCGGATTTCCAACAGCTAAATGCTGGTGGGAGCAGAGGAGGCCGTGTAACGGCCTAGCCGGCCCAGGGGGACAAGGATATGGCCGAGGCCATCCCCCACCCCCTCCCAAGCCGGCTAGGCCAATGGCCCACCTCCCTTGCCCGCCAAACCGTCCCTGCGCCCGCCAGATCCCGACTCACCTTGTCCAGCTGGCGCTCCAGCGACGGGGCACGGGAAGCAGGCCTCTGCGCCGGCCTCCCTTGCTCCAGAGTAGTCGCAAGTGTGCTTTCCGGCACGTTTGCGACTGCTGCCAGCGATGGAATGCTCGTGCCGTCGCAATCCTCAGGATTGCGCTCTAGGTTTCATGGATTTGAACCGAGCCCTGCAAGGGAGCTCAGGCTGAAAGAGACTAAGTTTCATGGATTTGAACCCAGTTCCTACACTCTATCCTCAGCACCTTGATACATGCTGCTACCCCTTTGCTCCGAAGGAAGATAGTTATCAAAACGCAATGGGCGACTTACAGGCAACAAAACAACAACAACAACAAGGAAAAGACTGAGGCCCCCTTGTTTGTTTCGTTGTCTTGGGCTGCTGCTCTTCCTTCCTTTCCTTCTGTTTTAATACTGCGGCTTAGCTCTGGAACTGGCGATGCAATGAAAAGAAAAAGACTCTTTCTGAGCATATGAAGAGTGTTTGCCCCTCACCACTTAAGAACTTCAAGTCACCTCATTGTCGCATTGGAGGAGAGCTGAAAGGGGTTCTGGAGTGTAGGATTCTGCCTCTACGGTGGCACCTCCCTTTTGAGAAAGCAGGTTCTCCATCTCTGGCAGAAAGACCGCTCAAAATTCACACTCATCCCTGGCTAGGTCTCCCTTCTCACCCCAGTGAAGTCCGTCTAAGCCTAACAGGGCCTTGTAAATAACGTATTTCTTCGAGTCTAAGGCGCCATCAATTCTAAGGCACACCTTAATTTCAGGAACACTAGCAGGGGGGGAAAAAAAACATTGATTGCAAGACGCACCTCCTTCCTTCAAACTCTCCCCAGCTTGCCTGCCGCTCCATTTTGCCAACCCGATTTGACAGAGCTTAGGGGAGCTACCGGGGCTTGGGGGAGCTTCAGGGAGGCCTGTGAGACCCTCTGCAGGCCTCCCCGATCTTCAGTTCGGTGATAAATGGCTATTTTCGGGCATTTCCGGTTTTTGCAAAAACTGGAAATGGCCGAAACCCGATGTTTTTCACCGAACTGAAGATCAGGGAGGCCTGCAGAGGGTCGCGCAGGCCTCCCCGAACCCCCCCCCCACAAGCCCTGGTAGGTAAGGAGGTGGCGTTTTGGGGGTGGAATTTGCACACCTTCGATTCTAAGACCCCCTTTTTTGAATGGCTAAATTTGGAAAAAAACGTGCGTCTTAGAATAGAAGAAATACAGTATACCTATAAAACGTAGTAGCCCCCACCTACCAATGCAAGTCATCATCAGCCAGGAAGAAAAAGGCTGTCACGTCATTATTCTGTTTACAAAAGCCTCTCTTATCTGCCTGCAACTACAAGCCGTCCTGATTCGCCACAGGAGAGCAGCTGTGACAAACCTGAGCTAAACGGAGGCCACCACGGGGAGGTGCACTATGCATGTGACAGGGTGCTTTTCACTTCCTTCCATAGGTCTCAGCAGAGGGAGGGCTAGTCAAGCAAGGAAGAGCTATAGAGAAGGAAGTGCTTGGTCTACAAAGTCACGCTTGTCTGGCTGGCAGCATCTCCACAACTCTCGGTCAGGCCTCAGACTAAGTTGCACTTCCTATTTCTGGATCCGGCACGCGAAGACAGTTTTTCAGCTGCAAATACAGGACTCCACTTTGGTCAAATATCTCGCCCTAGGCCTGTACCTCTCCCTGCTCCATTCAAGCCAACAGACCAACCCACAGTGTGACCCAGTCTTTCAAATACACCTGCAGAATTACCTGGAGGATATACTGCATTTACTTCTCACAGACAGCCAGACAAATGGCAATTTTCAAGCTTGGCACTACAGTCATAGCCAACTCAACTGCTCTGCCAGGAAGAAGACAGCCTCGGAATCAAACGACACATTTTTAAGCACATGTTTTCTAAAGTGTGTAATTTGTGTCATGCATGTGAAACAGCAGCTAGATTGGGGGACCCTGATCTGGATCAGCTACTGCACCTCCCTTGGCAGCTATTTGCCAAGGAATCAAAACTTCTGTTAGTGCTAATGGGAGCTTTTCTCCTTAGCCAATAGTGGGTGTGGGAGGGACGACGACCATAGTAAGGGCTGAAGCCTCTCCAGTCCCAACCTGGGGAGGAGGCCATCCAGCTGCTAATTACCATTTAAAAATAGTGCATGCACTTTGCAAAGCATGCACTTAAAAGTAACGCATGGTGTGATCCTTGATCCATCTTGGGGCTGTGTATATCCTGCACGCTGAATGATAACGCTCCTCTGGTAGCATTTTCATGAGGAACCGCTCTGGAATTGGGACATATAACTCTACTCTTCTCTCGCAATCATTTTTTCCCTCTGTCAATTAAAAGGGAAAAGGTTTGTCAAACCACATGAAATGTTCTCAAATCAAATTCTCAGAACACAATCAATGAGCACTAGAAACCTAGGGTTGTTGTTGTTGTTGTTGTTTTTGGGGGGGTTCATGTAATTGCATATCACAAATTCAGCATTCACATCAGACAGATGTGCAATTAAGTCTTAAGGTTGCCAAATTAGAGATATTGTCAAATGGAAAACCAGAAATGTTACTAAGCAGTACTGCATATAATGAACCCTAGTTTAGACCAATCCTATGCACATTTACTGGGCCATCCTTATGACTGAATTCACACTTCTACAGTGTGCACAGGTTGGCAGTCTTCCTGTTACAACCATCATCTCATTACTACTTCTAAAAACACTTCTTCAGAGACTACTAGACATACAATACCAGCTCTTTAACCTCCAAGTAACACAAGTACCGGACTGCAGGTCACAAGCCTGGTGAAATTAACTGTGACTCACTCCAAGAAACAACAGCTCAAAGAGCAGCTTTGGAGAGCCATTAACTTCTACATAATTGCAATTGTGTGTTGTGGTTATGCATTTGTACCATTATTTGTCGGGTAACTATAGAGTTTTGCAGGAATGACTGTCACAAGGCTACAACCTCCAAAACTACCAGGCTCTTCCTTATACAACAGGTGAGAGTCACACTTTGGTCTAAACACATGATAGGGGCAGTGTGCTATAGCTAAAAAGGGATCCCTTGTGTGTGGGGGGGAGGGGTTTGCATCCACAAGACCATAACTGAATAATGAATCCAGAATCATTACCATCTCAATGCAGCATCCACAGTCCCCAAGGATCAAGTCTTGTGTTATCCTCCTTCTGCCTCTTCAAGATCAAAGGGCTGAGGGAAGAAACACAGGACTTAGGAGTGGGACTTCTGATCAGTGCTTCGTTCCGAAAATGGGAAGCGCTAAGGCTAACCTAACTATTTTAGTGGTCCAGCCCCTTTTACTCCTGTTTTTATATTCTGTTATATGTTGTGCTGTGTTTTTAGATTATATTAACGTTTCAAACGTTTTATATTATATTTATATGCATTTTATCGTTGTAAGGTGCTTCTCCCCACTGTGGGGGGGGGGGAAGAAAACGGGATAGAAAACAAATGAATAAACAAATAAATAAATAATTCCTGATTGGAAGTCAGGATCTCTAACCAGGATGTGCTTCCCTCTGATTCCAGATGTGGAGCTAAGTTATGCCGCAATCCTATCCCCCAGCATCCTACGTAATGCAGCCACACTGTCAGACAGCTCAGGTGAGATAACAAAAAATAATAATAATTACCTGTGCGTGCGTGCGTAGACCACCTGGCTGTCAGTGGGTCTCCTTTGACCTACACCAGCTATTTTGCTAGCGTACGTCCAAGGAGAGACAGGAGGACCTGTCAGGCCTGGAAAACAGAGGTAGGATCTTGGCGCGCACTACCGCCACTGAGATCCACCCTCTCCTGCCCTAGTGACGTCCCCGCCCCGTTCTGCCACCACCACCTTACCTGCTCTGGCGCATCATTCAGAAGCCGCTGGAGGAAACATGGGGCCTCCAGCCATTTTCACCGGTGGTACCGCAGTGCACGACAGCAGCGCGCCTTTTACAACGCTGTAAGGACGGTGGATTGCAAATCTGCTACAGTAAGCCCTCAATAAGATTGGGCTGTTAGTGGGTGTAATGAAGGAAATGAATTCTGCAACCCTATATAGTACTTCCTATTTTACAGGGCATTAAGGACAGGTTCTGAGGCAAACACCTGAAAAGCCATACCTTGAATGAAGAGCTAACATTTGGAGAAACGATGATGAAATGACAGCAGAGAGCAGCAGGTTGCCAGTGGCAAACAGGTTTGCTGACATCCAATACAGGCTCCTTTTCCATCAAGGTTTACATGACAAGGAGAGCCCCCACCCCACATTGGTGGTGTGTTGTTGTACTGTGAGAAGTTCCAGAGGTAGTTCATCATACCACACAGAAATATTAACATTAGTGGCTACAGGGAAAAGCAACAGTAATAGCTCCTATAACACTGCTTCCTATGACACTGTTCTGGTATAGCGCTCTTTGTCCTGGGTGTAATTTTTACAGTACGATACAGTAGAAAAAGGTTCAAATCCATAAAACTGTTCAAAAGTTTGGGGCAGGAAACAGAAGCTGCATATTCTGGCTCATGCCGTGCCGACGAGAGCTATGTTTTCTGGCTTTGTTGTTGTTCAGTCATTAAGTCGTGTCCGACCCTTCGTGATCCCATGAACCATATCCCGCCAGGCCTTCCTATCCTCCACTATCTTCCTGAGTTCGCTCATTTTCATGTTCGTTGCATCGGTGATGCTGTCTAACCATCTCATCCTTTGCCTTCCCCTTCTCCTTTTGCCTTCAATCTTTCCCAGCATCAGGGTCTTCTCCAGAGAGTCTCTCTTCGCATTAGGTGGCCAAAATATTTGAGCTTCAGCCTCAGTACCTGTCCTTCCAGGGAACAGTCAGGGTTGATTTCATTTAGGATTGACTGATTTTATCTCCTAGCAGTCCAAGGGACTCTCAGGAGTCTTCTCCAGCACCACAGTTCAAAAGCATCTATTCTTCGGCACTCAGCCTTCCTTATGGTCCAACTCTCGCAACCATACATTGCTACTGGAAACACCATCGCCCTGACTATATGAACTGTTGTTGGTATGGTGATATCTCTGCTTTTTATTATGCTATCTAAATTTGCCATAGCTTTCCTTCCAAGGAGTAAGCGTCTTTTAATTTCATGGCTGCTGTCTCCGTCTGCAGTGATCTTGGAACCCAAAAAAGTAAAATCTGTTACTGCTTCCATTTCTGCCCCTTCTATTTGCCAGGAATTGATGGGACCAGAGGCCATGATCTTAGTTTTATTAATGTTGAGTTTCAAGCCAACTTTGGCACTCTCCTCTTTCACTCTCATCAAGAGGCCCTTTAGTTCTTCTTCACTTTCTGCCATTAGGGTGGTATCGTCTGCATATCTGAGGTTGTTGATGTTTCTCCCAGCAATCTTGATTCCGGCTTGCGATTCATTCAGCCCTGCATTTCTCATAATGTACTCTGCATATAAGTTAAATAAGCAGGGTGACAATATACAGCCTTGCCGCACTCCCTTCCCAATTTTGAACCAATCAGTTGTTCCATGGCCGGTTCGAACTGTTGCTTCCTGACCCGCATACAGGTTTCTCAGGAGACAGGTAGGATGGTCTGGTACCCCCATCTCTTTAAGAATTTGCCACAGTTTGTTGTGATCCACACAATCAAAGGCTTTTGCGTAGTCAACGAAGCAGAAGTAGGGTTTTTTTTGAACTCTCGTGCTTTCTCCATGATCCAGCGCATGTTGGCAATTTGATCTCTAGTTCCTCTGCCTCTTCGAAACCCAACTTGTACTTCCGGTAGTTCTCGGTCCACGTACTGCTGAAGCCTAGCTTGTAGGATTTTGAGCATAACCTTGCTAACATGTGAAATGAGTGCAATTGCGCGGTAGTTTGAACACTCTTTGGCACTGCCCTTCTTTGGAATTGGAACGTAAACTGACCTTTTCCAATCCTTTGGCCACTGCTGAGTTTTCCAAATTTGTTGGCATATTGAGTGCAGCACTTTCACAGCATCATCATTTAGGATTTTAAGTAGCTCAGCTGGGATATTATCATCTCTGCTAGCTTTGTTGTAAGTAATGCTACCTAAGGCCCACTTGACTTCACTCTCTAGGATGTCCGGCTCTGGGACAGTGACCACACCAGCGTGGTCATCAGGAACATTAAGATCTTTCTTGTATAGTTCTTCTGTGTATTCTTGCCATGTTTTCTGGCTAGCAAAGGGCCAATTGCTTGCTCCCAAGAAACGCTTTGGGAAACAGTGGGCAAGGCAATCTACCCTAGGTGGCTTCTTCAAGAAGAAGCCCACAGTTCCCAAGGAGAAGTCACAACCTGAGTCATCCTCCTGGGAGTAGCTCCTCCCATCATCACCCACTGCTGACATGTAGGGGGACTGATGGTGGCAGCGGTCAATGATGCAGCAGGCTCTGACCGAATGCATTGGTGAATACAGTACTGTGCACTCATCTACATTAGAACGGTGTTATCATTACCTCCTATAGTGCTGTTTCACACAGCACTACGTTTTCCACGAACATATCCAAAGTGTTATGGGAGGTACTACTGTCTAAGGTAACCTTTGAGTGATGCCTTCCAAATACTCCAGCATAAGTCAAGATAGCAACAAAGTACCTCCTGGTTCAATCAACATTTCAATGGCATTAGAAAAAGATCTACATGCCTTTTCCAGGAAAGATCTCAACATACACGAAGCTTCCATGTGCTGAGTCAGACCACTGGTCCAGCTAGCTCAGTATTGTCTACACCAGTGGTTCTCAAACTTTTTAGCACCGGGACCCACTTTTTAAAATGACACTCTATTGAGACCCACCTAGCTTTATGATACGCTCAAACATTTATCTCCCTATATTTACACAAGCTTGCAAACTGCAGGAGCTCAGCTATTTGAAGGGCAATTAGCAGCTATCTTGCAAACTGCAGGAGCTCAGCTATTTGAAAGGCAATTAGCAGCTATCTGATTTTTGAATAGTCTCAGGGTTTGTGGCAATTACCATACTTATCAGATCTTTCCATCACCTTGGACCCACCAGAAATCAGGTCGCGACCCACCAAATGGGTCCCGACCCACAGTTTGAGAAATACTGGTCTACACTGACTGGTGGTGGTTCTCCAGGGTCTTTCCCAAGCCGACTTGGAGATTCCAAAGATTGAACCTGGGACCTTCAGCAAGCATAGCAGGCACCCTACCAGTTAACGACACCTAGTCACAAGACTATCTCACAAGCCTAGAGGGGGAACTTGCAGTTTTTAACATACCAGTGGGTAAACTTTGAAAAATACAAGACGACGCGGACCTGAAATCCGATCTCCTGGCTTTGCCTTTCTTCTGTCATATTCACCAATTCCACAGAAATGCAGCCTCCCAAAAAGCTGCTTTCAGAAATCAAAGCTATCCCCAAGAAAAGGCCATTTTACGACACTTTTGCAAGCCACACAGCTTGTACTCTGCAGTACAGCTCAGTTCCTTGGCAGGAATAGTTACCTCAGATCCAAGGAACTGAACGCAGATCTTGCAGGAGATGTTGTCCAGAGCAGAATTTGCAAACAGGGTGAAAGGATCCCTGGATTTGCATTTGGCTTCACAGCAAAACAGCCAGAACTGGGACGTCTATAACCAACAGGAGTGTTAAGGACAAGTGAGTCTATGCAAACAAACTACAGATCGGAAGTTGACCCAACAACAGTGAGAGGAGGAGATATACAGAAGGACTGCAAAGAGCTGTGGAGAACGAAGCCTCTACACCAGGGGTTCTCAACCTGTGGTACACGTACCCTCAGGGGTACGCGAACCGCAGGCCGGGGGTATGCGAGACGCTGCCCCTTAGCTGCTGCGATCAGCAGCTGATGATAGGCAGCAGAACTATTTTTACCGGGTCACGGTGCGAGCGGGAGGACCCGCCCGCCTGTGCCGGGAAAAATGGCTACAAGCCTCCCGATGTCCCCCATAGCTCCCCCTTACCTGTTCTCCCGGCTGCCACCATCTTGGATCTCGCGAGATCCAAAATGGTGGCAGCCGGGAGAATGTAAGGGGGAGCTTCGGGGGACATCAAGAGGCCTGTAGTTATTTTTCCCAGGTTGTGCCGCGGACAGGTCCTCTCGCCCACGCTGCAACCCGGAGGGAAAGGCTACAGCCCTGCCGATTCGGGTACGATTCAACGTCTTGGGGTACGTGGGGCAACCGGAGGCCCGCGTAGGGGTACGCGGGCCTCCAAAGGTTGAGAACCCCTGCTCTACACACTTCTTGTGGGCGGCATTTAAGAAGTCTCCCTATCCGTCTTGTTCTGTATGGGGCCAGGAGCCCATAAAGATGTGAAATGCAAGCTTTACCACAACAATTTCTCTTAAAATGTGTGTGTGTGTGTGTGTGTGTGTGTGTGTGTGTGTGTGTGTGTGTGTGTGTGTGTGTGTGTGTGTGTGAAAGTGAAAAACCCACACACACACACACACACACGTATGTATGTATGTGTGTGTGGGGGAGACTGCTGGGCGAGAAAGCCACTACATATAGGCTTGGACTGAAATTCCCATCAGGTTTACCTCCCAGACTCCTTCCTTATGTCCTTGGCAATCCAGTTAAGGTCTGACAGCGTTTAAGGATGACAGTGCTGGAGGTAATGGGACGGTGGCATAACAGGATTACAGGGAAATGTGAAGGAAAGGGCATATGGATGTAATGTCATTTCAGTAACAGCATCTGCCATCAATTTGGGCTCCCTTTTTATTATTTTTTGCTGACAAAGAAGTCAGTTTCACTTATACCATTCTTTTAAAACTGTGTTACAACCATAAAGAGTTTACTTCTGCGGCATGATAGAAAAACGCTTCAATTACAGGTGATATTGTGGGGGATCCAAACTTCCGAACGTTATTTAGAGTTAGGAACACCCAGTGGCTAAGAAAGTAGGTGTGAAGCAGGAAGCCCCTGTTCAGATCTTATCTCAGCTGCTTCACTTATTTATTTACATTTTTCGCTGCTTTCTCCCTGGCTTCTGTGTGTGTCTCCAAAGCGACAGACACACCCAACATGGTAAGCCATGAAATGTGTCCACCCAAACAACAAAATGCTTCAGACCACTAAAACAGCAGAATAAGATGAAAATCATCAGAAAACAAAAAATAAAAGAGGCAGAGTGTGTGAAAAACCACTAAGCAACATCTCTAGTGCAAACACTACTGTCTATGGGGAGCTGTCTAAAATTGCTCCGTTGGTCTGTGTCACAAACATGAGGTGAAGCACTTTGCGGCACCCAATGGCGCAGCAGAGGGAGGGTGGGGAGGGGGCGTTCTGGGGGGCTGGATTGCCCCACTGAGACCAGGAGGGCGGAGGGATCTGCGGCAGCATGCTCCACCAAACCCTATCCCCCTTATTATTATTTATTTACAGTATTTTTACCCCGCCTTTCTCCCCAAAGGGACCCAAGGCGGCTTACAACAAAAGGAAAATACAATGCAAAAAGTATAATACAAAAAAATAGTTACATTTTAGAAAAAAAATTAACGAAAATAAAAACAGTATCTAAAAATCAGTTAAAAATATTACAATTAAAACAAGAACATAAAAACAGCAGCACCCCACCTGTACCAGCAGGATGTTCAAAAGGCAAGGGCTCAGGAGGCTTCTTTGAACAAGAAGGTTTTTAGGCCTCGCCGGAAGGGTGTCCAAGGAGGGAGCAGTCCGTAAGTCAAAAGGGAGGGAATTCCATAAAGTTGGTGCCACTATTGAGAAGGCCCTATTTCTGGCCGCCGCCCCTCGCACCTCCCTGGGCGACGGTATCCGCAAGAGGGCCTTCTCTGACGACCTAAGGAGACGGCCTGGACTATACAGAAGTAGGTGGCCTCTCAAATATCCTGACCCTCCTCCTCCGAGATCTCCACTGTGCCTGCTTGGCTGCCTGTGTTGATGCCGGCCATTAAAGGAAAATGACTTTGAAATGGCAAGTCGTTACCCCCACGAGTGCGAGTCAAGTGCGAGTCCTGTGGGTCGCAAGTGTAAGTGCGAGTGCGAGTCACTCGTGCAAAAATTACTCTTACTCGCACTCGTGACCTAATTACTTAGATACATCCCTGTTTGCTTCATTCTTGCAGCGAGCGAGTCTCATATACTATTTAATCTGCCAATGATTATTCTGGGCCCAGAACAGACCTCTTCCTGGCACAGAAGTTGGATACTCTCTCCCTTCCCCCCGCATCACCCCCAAAAGAAGCAACACATTGAAGAACATGATAGAATCACCCAAAGAAAAACATGCTTCAAGCTCTTTTTGACGAGAGCCCAAAGATCGCTGGGGTCCGTTGCTCTTCTCCAACGTATTCCTCATGCTCAACAAGCCTCTTTTCTTTCGCATCAGTCTGCCTTGCCAGTAATATCACAGCTGCCCTTGGCCGCCACACCAACAGCTTCCTCATTGTCTGCCTCCCGAAAAGTTTTCTTGCCAGCCAAGTGACCGACCGCAAACAAAAGCTTGTTTGACCAGCACTTGTTCCAAAACAAAGCTCCGGCTAGGGAAGGAAATGCTGGCAGAGGCAGCCAAACTGATACTCTGACAATTTTGCAAATCCAAAACAGAGCTGCATTTTTTTTTCCTTTGGGAGCTGACAAGCCCACCCAACAACGCTGCCTAGTCTGCCTGCACTGCTGGCTTTGTCCTCATTCCACAAATCACACACACACACACACACACACAAATGAAAACAAAAATATTTCATCAAAATGACACACCTTGGAGAGATGGCACTGCAATGCCATCAAAGATATGCTGCTTTACAGAAATCTAGCAAAGCTTTGAGCCTTATTAGACGGCTGACATACGTGGAAGGCTTATCTACACCACAGGCTTCAGACTCATTTAATTCCCTCTCCCAGTTTGCCCTGGGACATGCATTCCTTACAGTTATTATTTATTTCCCACATTTGTATCCCACCCTTCCTCCAAGAAGCTCAGGGTGCTGCATACAAAAAGAGCTACTGTGTTTCCCCAAAAATAAGACAGTGTCTTATATTAATTTGGGCTCCCAAAAAATGAAGTAGGTCTTATTTTCAGGGAGGTCTTATATTTACGAGTGCCAGCAAAAATCACACACAAAAAAATAATAATGACGGTAGTAGGTCTTACTTTCGGGGGAAGCCTTATTTTCAGGGAAACAGGGTACTGCCCTGTATCCTCACAACGAACATGTCAGGTAGATTAAAGTAAGAGAGAGCAAGTGGTCGCAAGTCCATCCAGTGAGCCTCATGGTCCAAGCCGGAATTTGAATCTGATCTCCCTGGTCCAACGCACGAACCTGTACACCACAATGACTTTGCAAGAGAGGCTAAAGAATTCTTAACAGAATTTGCAACACTCTTACTAAACTACAAATTCTTTGGCAGAAAGCATGACCCCCTGCTAACTGGGCAAGGGCACTTTTTCAATGGGTGCTCCTCTTATATTTAGCAGAGGGAGAGTAACTGCCCCCCTTTCACCCCAGCACAGTCTCTTTTCTGGTGGCTGTTTGCTGGTGGCGTTCTGCATCTTTTTTAGATTGTGAGCCCTTTTGGGACAGGGAGCCATTTAATCATTTGATTTTGTCTGTAAACCGCTTTGTGAACTTTTTGTTGAAAAGCGGTATATAAATACCGTTCATCACCACCATCATCATCAATTGGTGTAAAACCGCTACAAGTTTGTAGTGTAGATGGTATGCATTACGTCAGAGGTTCCCAAAGCGTGTGTTGCGGTGCCCTGGTGGGAACCACTGCGTTAGGTGTAGGGAGGGCCTACAAAAGGAAAGAGTGTTGCCTGGATGTTTGTTGTCACTTGAAGATCTACATTTTGGAACAGCCTCTCAGGAAAAAAAAAAAAAAAACACTGCTCTGACACCTCCTGCAAAGGTGGCTGCTGTGGCCCTAATGCGGCTATCAAGGAGCTGTTAAGCAGAGCTAGCAGCTCTACAAGGGCTACACTGTTGGTGTTCTTTTGGGGAGAGCTGAGCTACAACCAAGAGATTCCCCCTGCATCTTTACATTTGCCACTGAATCAGGAGATGAGACAGCAGCAGCCTATCTCCCCCACCCGCCAGGTCCCTTCATCTGTATTGCTCCCTCTCGTTCATTTGCTCTTCTTTATTCCTACACAATATTTTACTCCCCTGGTATATAGGCCCCATCCTATCCTCTCCCCCCCCCCACCCCGGCGGATGCAACTGTGCCAAAAAGGCTCTTTAGCTGGCAAAAGTCGGAGGAGAAGGAAAGGGCGGGGAGGTTCCAAATGGAGGGAATAAGATCCAGCGCGTGCCATTGCCACTGGATCCACCCCCCTCCCACCGCCTGCATACGATTGAGCTGTAAGATTGTCAAAACTTCAGTATTTAGTACTTGCTAGCACGTTTCTGAGACCATAGTTGCAATTCAATGTACCTTTACTCAGAAGTGAGACCCCGTGAAATCAAAGAGCCTTCATTACACAGCAATAAACCTAGGTTTGCCACTCTGTTGGGAATCTCAGCCCGTTTCAGCTCATGTATGGCACACGCATTTTCAAACAACTCTTTCTCATGTTCTCGCTTTACATTTTTAGGTGTACATTTACAAGCTTTTTGGTGTATACCTAAACAAGCATCTTATGTGACAGCCTTGGGTCAGCCGAACAGATGCAAGGTCGGCAGGATGGCCAACCCACCAACAGCCAGTTTACACAACAAGAAAGAGAGAGCATTTCAGAAAGCCTAGCCTACACTAGGAGGATACAAGATACGTGACTGAGGGAGGGGGGAAAAGATCCCGCCCACCCCAAATGTCAGATATTGATAATGCACCAAGTTTCAAACGCTGTCCAGCCTTTCTAACTTTTCCCTTTCACAGCACCCTTTCATTTGCGAAAGTTGTCAGAAGGAACTGATAGGAAGCAAAGAAGGGTTGGCCTCCTGGAACAGAGGAGAAATTCACATGTTAAGTTACTGATTAGACAAAACACCCTCCTGGGGATACACAGCCAGCCATCAACCCTCGATAAGAAAAGCTGGAAAGGCTCCGTCTCCTGCAGCCCCACAAACGGGGGCGCTGGACGTTTGGCCAACTGCCTCCCCAGGCTCTTCCCAGGCAGACGAAAGCGGTCGTGGTGACTGGCAGCCTGCCAGCTGCAACTGTTGAGCTGAGCTTTCAACAACGGCCTGCGTTTCTTCAAAACAAAACAAAGTCATAACAGACAACGGACCGTTGGTGCTTTTTTGCAAAGGTTATAGAGTCTATAATATAGATGTTTGCCTCATAATATCAGGAGATTAGTGGCCTGATCCTGCAGCTTTTTTTTTTAGGGTTCCCTTCTGACTCTTGTTAACAATAAAGCATTCTGTGGCACCTCAAAAACTGGCCGTTCAGACTGCACTGAAACTTGCGATAACTGTACAACATGTTTGAAAATTATGTCAGCAAGGAGAGGTGGGGGGGGGGGGGACAGGGTCAGCTGACTGGAACAACAAGCTAACTTTTGTGCTTGTGTGTGAAAAGTCTTTACTGAAGCTTTGAAAGTGCAGAGTTCTTCATCAGTTCTGACAAACCATTCTTTGTCACCCAAAAGACATGGTCTCCCCTCCCCAAATTAATTTAAAATAAAAGGCAAAAGAATGCGCGAGCCATGTGTGTTGTTTACCGGGGGGGGGGGGGTGAGAGGAGACAGTCACCACCACTAAGCACCACACGTTTCAAACGACATGTAATTATTCCTCAGAGGCACTTGTAGGTTATTATATGGTGTAAGAAAGTAACCACAACAAACACTCTTAAAGTACAGTACACTGCCTTTCGTCTACTTAAATCTTGAGTATCTTATATTTGGGCCTTGTGTGTCCCTCTCCCGCCAAAATTCTTTGTCTTCCCAAAGAGCATTTTCATGTGTGACGCTCAAAGCCCAATCCTATCCCCCACTACGCTATAGAAGGCAGCTGCACCAACAGAGTGCATGCTATGGGGGGGGGGGGGAAATCAAGAGGCCAACCAGAGGTAAGTAAAAAACTTACCTCTGAGTAAGTTTTCTGGCCACTTACGGGTCTCCACACCAGCTATTTTGGTGTAAGGCCAAGGACAGGAAAGGGATATGTCCGGGCAAGGAAAGGGATATAGGATCCAGCATGTGTGACTGCCGTCGAGATCCTCCCCCCGCCCCGTCAAGCACCAGGATGCCCCACTATATATGAAGAATACCTTGGCCAAGGCTTACATCAACAGACAAGGTTCCTATCACTTCACATGGAGGTGTGCAGGCTGTTTTGCTGCGTGGAGAGGCACCTTCATTCTATCAGGGTGGAACACGTTCTGGGACAAGCCAACACCAATGTGGACTGGCTCAGCAAGCAAAGCTTCGATGAATCAGAACGGTGACTGCGACCAATGATATTCCACCAAATACCGTATTGGTCTGAGTGTAAGACTCACTTTTTTCTCCTAATTTAAGTTTTTAAACTAGGGGTGCGTCTTATAATCAGGCTGTTGCAATTTAATGCCAATGATTTAATTAATTTTTTTTAATAGCACCAAACTTTAAGGGTGCGTCTTATAATCAGGTGCATCTTATACTCGGGACAATACGGTAATTCTCCGTTTTAGCCCACTGGAACTGGACCCGTTTGCCTCCCCCTCCAATTACCAGTTTCCATGGTTGTACTGCAAGGCCAGAGCAGCCCCGTCAGACAGCATCGATGCCCTTTACCAATCACAGCTCAACCCTGCATGCCTTCCTCCCATCCGTCTGATCCCATGAGTCCTATGGAAAATAAGGGGGGAGGAGGTGGAGGTGGTCTTGGTTGCACCCCACTGACTCAGCCTTGGTTTACGTATCTAGTTGAAATGTTGTCTCAAGATCCATGGTGTCTTCCTCAATTGAAGGACTCTCTCTATCAGGGGCATCTGCTCTACCCGGAACAAAACATCCTTCAGCTCACTGAATGGAGGCTGAGAGGAAGAGCACGTTGGCCCTAAGTTACCCAGAGGCTACAATGTCTACCCTACTTTCAGCCCGTAACGACTCCACAATTAAAACACCTGGGGTATTTTGTTAGGTGGTGCATAGAAAATGGGGAGCCATTTGAGCCCCTTCCCATTAAGACAGAGTTTGTCCAGTCTGGTCTAGACAAGGGTCTCAGCACCAGCACACTCAAGCACCAAGTTTCAGCAATTGTCTCGACAATTCGACAATTGTCTCGGCAAACGTTTCGGCAATTAACAATTGATTAATTGTTAGAATTTAAAAACACAATTTCCACTTTTGTAGGAGAGGATCACATGCTGAAGTGCAGATATATCACAATCTATTCCCACTATTGAGCCCAACTATTGATGTAATCCCTTGTTACATTGTGGGCAGGACGTCTGGCTCAGGATGTAGAGCGTTCGTCTCATAAATCTGCCTGAAGATCTGCAGGACAGCAGTTCAAGATAGCCAGAAGTCTGTCGGAGAGCTGCTGGCATGCCGAGCTGATAAGCTGCAGAGTCTTTGTGGGGGAGTGAAGCTGCAGCTGCAACACTTGAGTGACAATCAAGGTTGCCTGTGTTATCTGAAGCTGAAGCGTGCTGAGGCGAACGCCAGAGAGAGAGAGAGAGAGAGCTGGACTGTGAAAGCAACATCTCGAATGAAGGGTTCTATGAAAGACTAGAACATTATTATATTGTAAAAACCCCTTGGGGTTCAGAACAGCCTGCCCATGTACACCGCCTTGAATAAAGTCAGAGGAGAAATCCAATGACCAGAAAGGCGGTATATAAATACTGTATATTATATATTGTTAGTTAACACCATGAGGCAATGAGTTCCACAGTTTAATTATCCATTAGACATGATCAATTGTTTGTAGTAACCTATATTTTCCCCCTGCCTTCTCCTCCCAAGGGTTTCAGAGCAAGTTCCAACATATCTTTCATTATCATGACAGGATTGTGGGGGACAAGAGGCCTCACATTCCCCTGTGTTCACACATGGAAATGTGCCATGAAATCTATAAACGAACCTGCCGGGAGGAATGTTCTAATTCTACGAGGTCCTTTGCAGCAATGGACACACTCCCTTTGCAAAACCTTGCAATGATACAGATGCACACAGAGAGACTGCAGTAAGGATAAGAAGTAGGAATATTAAAAAGCTCCCTTGTAGTCCAAGTCAGATAAAAATGTAAAAATTCATTGCAAACATAGTATTTCTTATTAAACAAAAAAAAAGGCCCATAAAATATAATTCTAATTTACGAAACTGGGGAAGCTGCTTAAATGAGAATATTTAATTACAGCTCCAAAGTACACACATCTCCCAGCAACCATTCATTCGCTGCATTAATAATAATTAATTAATTCACGAGCTAAGGCGAATTTCCGGCACACGTTGGTTAGGAAATTTGATTTTTTTTTCCTTTAAAAAAATTATATTGCTGACAGTTCGCTGAGTAATATTATTTAACGACCTTCAACAACTTAAAGCAAATTGGTGGCTTTTCTGAAAAGGACCGGCTAAGCGTGGATTGTAACTGTGATAAGTGTCTGTGCAAATATTTATACAATTTGGAGAGTTGTTTGTATGGTATTATTACGCAACACAAAACATTATGCTTTCCAGGGTTTCTCAGAGAAATAAAGGCTTTTTTAAACAGCATTTCTTCAGGAAGAATCAGGCAGTGTATAGTATTACGCCAGAATTCCCTCCTGTAACTAAGCCTACGTGCATAAAACCAAAATAAATAAAAGTATATTATGTCCAGTTACCCCATCTCCGTTATCCTACTTCTCTGTTATTTGCTCTCTGTCAAATTTTAGAGTGTAAACTTCTCAGGGCAGAGATCTGTCCCCTTGTACTCTGTAAAGTGAAATGCACTCTGATGCAATATCTTCAATATCAGTAGTTTTTGTACCATGATTTGTGGATCAATCCAGAAGAAATAGATAAAGTTTCCTGCCCCAAGGAGCTTACATCTAATCTTTAATAGATATGAAACCAAAGGTAGCAAGAGAGTATCATGAGCAAGTTTAGTCACAGGAATTAGAAATGAGGATTTAAGGGGTTAAGTTAAAGGCTTTCCAAAGGAGGTGGCTTTGATGAAGGAAACAGAAAGGCAGCACCACAGACTCCGGGGAAAGGATGTCAGCCCTAAGGGGCAGGGAGAATGGATGGAGTTAAGAGAGCAGGAGACTTGGGGAAACTGAAGGCAGCAGAGTTGGAGAAGTGAAAGTCACAAACAGATACATATAGAAGCGAAACAGGACCAGGGACATAGACAGAGGAAAGTGATTCAGAACGTTTTGAGAACAAGGTTTCGGATGGCACAGGACTCTTCTTTACACTGTTTGGTGCAACTCTTAAGCTTCCTAATATTGCAGAAATTGGTCATTTCATCCATGCTGGATACTACACAGGAAACAGAAACAAATCCAATACTTGTCTAGACTCTATACACACAACTTCTGAGCACTTGGAATGTTCATAAACATTCCTTAATGACTCTAGAGAGACGGGCAGCCCAACCCTATCCTAGCTCAGTGATCCAGCTATGCTGGCGCTGGCAATGTAGGTGGGCTTGGAGGTCTCCTCGAGGTAAGGGAACTTTTGAAGACCCTCTCCTCTAACAAATAATGTTCATGGACCCTCCCATTCACATCACAGACAGGAGGAGCAGCTGTCAATCCACAATGGGAGGCTCAGTGTACTACTTCCCCCTAAACTCAGGAAATTGGGGAAACTCCATTGTGTGTACACGTTGAAGCAGGAAAGGGAGCTGCAATTGGTCCCAAGCCCTTATAATACCGTATTGGTCTGAGTATAAGACTCACTTTTTTCTCCTAATTTAAGTTTTTAAACTAGGGGTGTGTCTTATAATCAGGCTGTTGCAATAATGCCAGTGATTTAATTAAAAAATTTTAATAGCACCAAACTTTAAGGGTGCGTCTTATAATCAGGTGCGTCTTATACTCGGGACAATACGGTATATACACACGAGGGGGGGGAGAAAGGCAAACATTCCTCACAAACACTACAGGAAAAACAATGGATCATAAACAGGCAAAGTGGTCCACAATGGAGGGGAGAGCAGTTAAGAAGAGTACAACAGGGAGAATTTTAAAAACTTATTTGACCAAGGCCGATGACCAAGGAAGCACTACCATGAAATCCTCCTGGATACAGACAAGGACAGCACCATTACGGGCCGTGGTGCCTGCAGCTTTGAAGCGACTGGTCCCAGGACACAAATAGGTTGAGAACCACTGATCTAGAAGACCAGGAAGTTTGCCCACCCACATTTCACTGAATTCACACATGGTTCATAGGAGAGGCCCTGACAGGTTCATGCTACAATAAAAAAAAGTGAGTCTCTTAAGGATCGGTTTATATGCTCAGCAAGAAACAAATGGTAAAGCCTTTCCTGGACTGTACCATTTCAAGGCAGGTGGGTAGAGAGCAGGATTGCCTCTTTGACTGCCCCCCCTCTCCTAAAAAAAGTCATCCTAGCCTTCTCCATGCACAAGGAGCATTTGTATTCATCTTCAATCACGCAGGCAAGCCTTCCACCACCATCCTGCAGACAGAAGCGATACTGTCAGAGGACAGCTTTATCACTTGATTCTGCTGAATGTATAATATTACGTTCAGCAACGTATGTTTTATACAATGTATAAAATACATTCTGCGGAATGTATTTTACAACAGCCCCAGTCCCAAGAACCCAGACAGTCTAAAAAGTGCCCAGAGACACCCTGTTCTTAAAGTGTCGGTCCACCCCGACTGGCAGACCTCTAAGACAAAAAGAAAAGTCACCCCACAAGCCTGCAGTCTGCCCCCCCCCAATCCTAGGTCACATTCTTAGATCATGGTGAGGCCCAACAGTCCCTGATGTTCATCCCAGAACATGCTCCAGCCAGGATCGTCTGTAAGAGACCAAGAAAAGCAGTTGGACCCCACCTCGGTCAGCGTACTGGTCCCTTTACTCCCCCCACTTTCCTCACCTCCACACTTCCTCTCCCACTCTCCCTCCCTTTTCCAATCCAGGAGGTGGGAGGAGCCGTGGCTGGCCCATCACCAGGTAACGGGAGACGGTATTTGACGTGCTGCCTCAGGCACCCGGAGGACTTGGACTGGAGACAGTCCACATGGAAGCGGCGCCCTGAAGGCAGAAAGTCTAGCCAGCCCTTTTCCAAAAGCAAGAGTAACAACTTCCTCCCACGGTTGATGGTTGATTAGGATCCAGGGTTTCTCCCTTCCCGATGGCTTAAGGAGTGTGCAGTATAGGCCAGGGCTTCTCAAACTGTGGGTCGTGACCCATTTGGAAATTAGGTCGCGACCCAATTTCCAACCCTGCAAAATTTTGCAGGATTTTGCAGGAGTTAGACCGTAGGGGAACCCTTTGCAGGACAGGTCATGATACTAATTCACAGACAGTCCAAAGGAGTCGATCATTTCTTCTTTGCTGAGAACAGAGAGTGGGGTGGACGAGTGGGGCTCTCCATAGATCAACCTAAAGGTTCTGTTTTCCATCCTCCTGTTTACTGTCACACTAGAATAAATGCTCTCAGTGAGCTGCTTTAGCAATCAGAATTCATACTTAATTTAACTTGCATTTTCCTTCAGCAGGAAGCATCTTAACTCTGAAGATTTGTGAAATAAAGATGATTGTCCTTGCAATCAGTTGTGCAGAGGGAACGGGAATTAAGAAGAACCGCACACCAAGCCAACGGATCCCCTTTCTCGCCCTCCTGCAGTTGATGACGACACAGTGTCATCTCGTCTTGTTAATCTACAGGAAAATATAGCATTGGATCTGTAGGTTCAGGAGTAGAAGTGGGACAGGGGAAGGGATTCAATAGTCCTTGCCACAATCCAGTCAAACGCCACACATAAAATCAGACTTTGGGAGCATACATTCATATACGTGCAAAGGCAGCTCAGTTAGTCTTTCAGTAATGGTCACAGAGATGTGAATGAGTATCAAAGTAAAGCATAGAACATAAAGATTTGCAGAAAACTAGTGAATCTGTCCCTGATAGATAATCTCAACAACCACAAGGAAACCCAGAAGTCAAAGCAGGCTGCAGTCTTTTGCAATATCCACAGTTGTGAGCTGCAAGAGCTCTGGCTCTGTATACTGAGTTACTGAGTCATTAAGGAATGTTTATGAACATTCCAAGTGCTCAGAAGTTGTGTGTGTGTGTGTTTTAATATCAATACAATAACAGCCTAAACTAATAGGGCAGTGGTTCTCAAACTGTTGGGCCGCGACCCATCAGGAAAACTGGAAGACGTTGCTACCCCCTTAAGGGGGTGGCAACGTGCAACGTCGGTGACATCCCGCCACTGCCGCCATCAGGGGGGGAAAGGTTTTTGTAAACTTACTGAGGGTCGTGCCAGTCCTCTGGAGGGCGTGGGGAGGCCTGCAGCCCCCTCTGCAGGCCTCCCCACCCTTCAGATTGGTTCTGCAAGGCGACTGCAACCCACTTCTGGTTTTGGACGGAAGTGGGGCGCAATTGCCTTGCTGAGCCGATCTGAAGTGCGGGGACACCACACCCTATGGAGGGCTGACACGACTCTCAGTAAGTTAAAAAAAAAACTCCCCCCCCCCAGCGGCAGCACGATTCTGGGAGCGCCGCCCCCAACCACCCGTCAACACTTACGACTCCCCCTACTCAGGGGGAGAACTTTGAGAAACGCTGTTATAGGGCACTTGCAGTGGCAGAACTCCTGATCTGCTTCCATAAGCGCCGCTGTGGCACTGTAAAGGTGCACTGCTGTTGTGTGCTTCAGGGCGACCAGCACAAATGGCCTACAGTTCTGTGAGCGCTCCAAGGACTCCTGGACGGCACACCGGAGCAGGTAAGGGGGTGGAGGGGGTGGTTTGTGGGCAGTTCAAGGGAGATTCACGGTGGACACTAGGCTGGGGACAGGGGGTTGGATCTCAGTGGCAGCAGCTCAACCTGGGAGCCTATCAACTTTTTTCGTGGCCTGACATGCCCCATCTCTCCTTGGACTTATGCCAACAAAATAGGTCCGAGGAAACCCATTGGAGGCCAGGTGGCCAACAGACAGGTAAGTAAAGATGATTTTTACTTACCTCTCCTGAGCTGTCTGGCCACACACTGAAGCGTCGCCTGGGGGGGGGGGCTTGGTGCCCTAGGCCCCAGGTGCCGCTTCAGGGAAGGGGCGCCATTTCGCGCATCGCTTACCTTTTCATCATTGTTTCTTCGCAGCCTCCCGCCCGCCCTGGCATCGATTGGCTCCAGAAATGGAAGCCAAACGGCGGGGGGGGGGATTGCAGCCGTACGCTGACGTCACGGCCCCGTGTCACGTGGGCACCGTCGCGTTGGCGGCCCCCACCATGTGGGGGCGCAACAACACCACTGCCACCCCATAGCACACAGTGCACTCTCTGTCAGTCAGCAGTACTACATGCTATGCACTGGCAAGGGACAGGATTGGGCCCACAGTCTTTTAAGCTGATCGGGTAGAATACAGAGAAGGACAGTGGCACACTACTGCAAAGGTGGTAAACTCTTCAACCAACCTAGGTGTGCCAGAAACGTGCAGCGTTAAAAGCAGGATGACCAGCCTGTAGCTAGCCGAGACCCTCAGGACCCCGGCACAAGTGTCTTAGAACAAAACTCACTACTTGGGCTGCTGTTTATGCCCTGGTCACACTGGGCAGGAAAGCGAACTGAAAACATTTGAACGGGGAGCCAACAGAAACCTTTTATTGACCCAGGGTGCCTTACTGCGAAAGGATTTTCCAGTCCCAGGTTTAAATTGATTGAAAGTGGGCATGCAGGCTACCGACACCAAAATGCCGCTAAATATTCTGTTAACCTCAGCCCTTAAAACCCATCTTTCAGAAGCACAATATGCTACCCACCTTCCTGAGTCGCGCTGGGGCCAATTTCATCTCACTGATGCGTGAATCTAGCACTGGCAGGTGTGCGATACTCTTTGGTCCAACTAGCTGGAATCCTTCCCGAGCGGCATGGAATTCTTATAAGCATTCTGTACGAGCGCGATCGTCCGGAAGTGACAGCTATAATTTAAGTTTATGCCCCAAACTTTCACCGTAACTCTCTATTTCATGCTCTTGAATGAAAACAGCCCCTGGTAGCCAAAATTCTTCCTGTTTGATGCTGGGCTGGCTGGAAATCTTTTAAGTGTGCCAGGCAAATATTACTGACTTCTTTTAATGCTGGGGAATTCTAAGGAGTGTTGAGATATGCACTGCTGCTGTTCTGATATGAGGGCACTCTTGGTGGCTCTGAGAGGGACTCGGAGGAGGGTCGCATGTGGGAGTTCTGGAAGGTCCTTCTGACGCTGCAACGTTCGACAGTGTGTAATTCATCTGTGGAACTCCTTGCCACAGGATGTGGTGATGGCACCTGGCCTAGATGCCTTTAAAAGGGGTTTGGACAGATTCATGGGGGGAAAGACCATCACAGGTTGCAAGCCATAAGCAACCTCCTGGTTTTAGAGGTTTTAGAAGTAGGTTTTCTCTGTGCCAGGTGCAAGGGAGTGACAACGGGAAACAGGTTATCTTGTTGTCTTGTGCTCCCTGAGGCATCTGTTGGGGCCACTGTGTGATACAGGAAGCTGGACTAGATGGGCTTTTGGCCTGATCCAGCAGGGCTCTTCTTATGTTCTTATGACAGCAACAGACCACTGCGCAATCTAGCTAAGCACTGTCTGCAGCGCAACTGCAGCGGGGGTGTTGGGGTGTTTCCCCAGCCCTACCTGACAACGCCAGGGACTGAACATGCGACTTCCTGCAGACAAAGCAGGTGGTTCTCCACTGAGCTATGGCCCTTCCCCAAAGGAGCAGTACGGCAGAGTGGTCAGAGTCCACCTTGTGAGTTGCCAGCTCCTCTCCCAGGCTTTGATGCAGGGTGTGTGAATGTGTGATGTACCGTACCTGTGAAGATGCTCGGACCTCGCTGAGCTGCCTGACTCACTCACAGCTAGGAAGAGACCTCCCCAACTAACAGGAACCAGAAACCTGACACCTTCGTGGCTTGGAAATCAAACCAAGTCTACAGAACTGCATTTCCCTCACAAATCACAGCACATGTTCTGTGTGGAGAACAGTGGGTATCTGGGTGTGTGTGTGTGTGTGTGTTTTTAAGTCTTGCATTTGGAAAGGATTCTACATCCACAGCAGAACACGCCTTTCTCCTCCCGCCCCCTTCCCCCATGAAGAAGAAAAGAAGAATATCCTGCGGCCGATTAGCAAGGGTGTAATAAGGACTCCAAACTGGGGCAGGCATGACACCAAGTCATTATTTCTCGGGCCTGCTGGGAGACGCTCCGGCAATTCAAAGTGTGGCTTCCCTGTTTTTCAGCTGTTTGTCGGCAACAATGGCTGAAAGTTGGGTCCTTTCCAAGGGTAGACAAGGCCCATATGCTTAGATGCTGGTACTGGCATAGTGCCTGAGTCAACAGACTTCACACAGGAGAGATCCATTACAAGATGTACCTCCAGGCCACAAAGATATGCCACGGCTACCACCATCACCTCAGGCCTCAACTAGGAGTCACCATGGCTGTTCCTTCACCACCCACAGAGTGAGGGGAACAAGGGGGCTATGCAGCTCCGCACAATTACCCTTGTCCTGATTCGACAGCCAGGCCAGCAGCTCCTCTGAAGCTGACACATAATCAAAAACGTTTTAAAAGCCACGTTTAACCCTAGCAGGAGTCTCATGCATAAGGGTCACTTCACATGTTACATTTCAAGTGTACGCTTAAGACACCTAAAAAGGTAACGTGTGAATGCAACAAACAAGTGTCTTATAGGTACACTGGGAATGGCAGACATATTCTGCCTACCTCAGTACTTGACTGATCCTCTTCCTTTTAAGGAGACTGGCTTCTAAGGTCACGTGTGAAGCCAAGTTCCCACCGGCTTCCGGGGCATTCTGCCTCCAAGCATCAAGGCGCCATGCAGCTCTCATGACTGATTATCAGGGGTGGGTCATAGGCTGCATCACAGGGGCCTTTTATCCATACAGTTCCTTTTTAGAAGGAAAAGCTCCTTTTATCCATACAGTTAATATGTTCTCTGATGCTACACTCAACCATGAAGTGCAACAAACACCACTTTATGTTTAAAAACACAAAACCTGGGTCTCTGAATCATATTCAGACAAAGTGCTGCTCTGAGAACAAACATAACCCCCCCTTTTTTTTGTTCATTAATAAACAGAGATTATGTGGAGAGAAACAGAAATGGGCAAAAAGAAAATCTGCATCTGGAAGTTAACAAAAAAAGCCCATTTTCTTCCCTTTCTCCCTATCCTAGAAAGACCCATTGCTGGAATTCTTGAGCTCTATTAGTGGAGACAGAAGGTATGCAACTTGCTCTATCCCCAGAACCTTATCAGTAAAATGTTTACATTGAGGATTAGCTCTCTATCTGGGCAGGAAAGCCGAGTTCGTTCACACCACCTCCCCTCCACAAGCAGAAAGAAAAGGAAAAAAATGTATATAAGGTTCTCCTCCACCTCTCTGTCCCTGCCCTCAGAAAAAGCTCACTTGAGTACAATCCCCTTGATTGTACCAATTGTGTGGGGCTTTTCTTGCATTGAAATTTAGAATGCTCTGCCACCAATCTAGCCCATGGGCATGAGAGGGGAAAATGCTGCTAATGGCTGAACATATGAAACTGCCTTATAATAAGCCAAACCCCCTTCTTGATGTTGACTATGCTGGCCAGTGGGGGTTCTCCAGGGATCTTTCCCCCATCTTTACGTGGAGATGCCAGGGACTGAACCTGGTGCATAGAAAACACGTGCTTGACCACAAAGCTATGGGCCCCCCTGCTTAAAATGCTTATAAACGTCAAGGTTCCTCTTACTCGGAAGCCAGTCGTTATGGTGCTCATCTCCGTTTCAAAGACGAAGAGCCAGTGATGTCCGAAGATGCTTCCGTGGTCATGTGGCCAGCTTGACCAATGCCGAGGTGCACAGAACACTGTACCTATTAATCTACTTGCAATTTCTTGCTTTTGAACTGCTAGGTTGGCAGGAGCTGGGGCCGAAGCTCACACCGTCACGCAGCACTTGGGTCTCGAACTGCTGTCCTGCCTACCTTCCGGTCCGCAGTTCAGCAACTTAACCACTAAGCCTTATATATAATAATATATATTGTATAATGTTTATACATACAACCAAAAACTAAGAGCCAAGATGGTGTAGTGGCTTGGGAGTTGGACTTAGACCTGGAAGATCCAGGTTCAAATCCCCGCTCAGCCATGAAGCTTCCTGAGTGACCTTGGGCCAGTCACTCTCAGCCTCACCTACCTCACAGGGTTGTTGTGAGGACAAAAGGAGGGATGGAACCATGTACATCACCCTGAGCTCCTTGGAGGAAGGGTGGTATAATAATGTGAAAAACAGAAACAAAACACAGTCGATGAAAACAAGAAATAGCAAGGCCAATCAATATTTTAAAACTTTACACAATTAAATTTCAGCAGTGGAGATCAGTAAAACTCAAATTAAATCTAAATCAAAGTAAAACACTGGTAAGCACGATTAAAAAAAAACAGGCACCTCAGGGCACAGAAAAGTCTTAAACTTCCTTCTAAAAAGGATGAGGCTGTAGTTCAGTTGCATCCTGAAGAAGCCAGGTTCGATCCCTTGCGCGTCTCAGAAGGGCTAAGACCTGGAGAGCTGCCCCAGTTCATACAGACCATACTGAACTCATTGGACTCAGTAGAAACAAAAGACAGATGTGTTGGTGTTTCCCTTAACCTACTGGGGAAGGGAGCTGGACAGACGGAGCACAGCCCTGAGACAGTCATCACCCACACACAGGACACAGACCTTGCATTTCAGATACATTCCAATGGAAGACCAGTCCTTTCGTACCCTGTTCCCAAGCCCTTTAGAGCTTTAAAGATTAAGACCAGCACCTTGACTTACGTCCGGAAATGCACTGGAAGCTAGCACAGATCTCCTACAACAGGTGTGTGATATGGCCAGTACAACACACATTTCAATGAATCTGCTAGAAGCTTCAGAACCATCTTCAAGGGCAGCCCAATGTATGACACATTACAGTGCTCTAACCCAAAACATTACAAGAGCACAGAATAGATCATCATAGCAAGATGGCCTTCTAAGTAGCGAAGTTTTATATACACATACACTAAAATCTTGGTATGTTAGGGTTGTATAAACTTATTTCCAGCAGGACTCTGCTAGGACAGGCGCACAGCAGGCAAAACGAGATCTCTGCAATCGGGAAACTGCACTTGTTGAAATTCTGCTTATGAAAAGGCCAGAAACCCGGTCAGAAAAAAAGATGGTACCCCTAAAATACGCACAAGGAACGCAGTGGCAGCAAAACTGGTATAACGGCCAATTTCATACATCTGAAATAGGGATTTCAACCCCTCTTTTCCCATGTAAGACTGGTTGTGTGCATCAGATAATCTGGAAGTGGTACTGCCTTATCATCATTCCCTTTTGGTTTCCCCAACCAGTTTCCCAAGAGGAGTTTTCTTTGTTCTCGCCCCAGTATCCCACATTCCCAACCTCAGTCCACAACCAGAATTTGAACATGAGAACACAGTTGCCTGCAACTGTCCCATGTGGGGGGGGGGGGGAGGGAGAAGCGGAGCAGAAACATCACAGAGAACAATGCTTGAAAAATTAGGACAGTATTTCTCTTCATGTGGCAACTCTTAAGATGTTCACACAAGGGTAATGTCAGACAACTACATCCCTGTGAGATGATGGTATTACGGTATTAATCATCAGAAACTTTTCTGCCCTTTCTGCAGCCTTTTCATCATACCGTAGGAAATAAGCATTTGAATTAGCTGCCTGTTTGAAGGGTGGCCGTTTCTTAAGAAGACACAAAGCCATGTCAGTTTTTGGTGGTCAGTTTTTTTGCTGATGAAGGCATCAGCTCAATAAAAGAAGAGGCTCAGAATGTGTTTAAAAGTATTCACAGGAGGAACAACAGAGAAGCAAAAAAGCTGCTGAACGAAATTCGCTGCCAAGTTAACTTCTGCAGCAAAGAAAGCAGAATTCTACAATCTGCATACATTCTGCAAATCAATGCAGAGGTATTATTTCTGCATAGTTTATTATTCTACTTCTGCTGGTCACAGGGAGGGGCAAGAAGCTGTGTGGAGTACTGAGCCACTTGCCCACAGACACAACACTCGCCATTCAACCATTTCCAGTTCCTTAAGAGTTTAACCTGAACTTAAACCCTGAAAGCAAAGAACGAAAGCTAAGATCCGTACGATCCTGAATCCTGTGCGTCTACAGAATCATGACTTGCTAGCTTGGCTGCCCCGGAGTTCTTCCTGCATCAACCACTACAGTCTGCTTTATTTGCTAATGAAACCCAGCAATTGTCAGCCTGGGAAATCACTTGGGTACAAAGCCCTGCGGGGTTGGTGTCAGCTGGACAAATAGTTCACCTATCATAACAAATGTGAAACTTTTCTGCCCTTTCTGCCAACTCACCGCCTCTCCACTCCCTTATCTTTCCATCACGGCAGTGGTGGCTGTTTTTCAACTACAGGCTGCACCTTGCCTGTGCAAACAGCCTCTTCGCCCAGGCCGTGGGGTGTAGGCTGGCACTTTTGTTGACCCTGGGATCAGGCAGCTACTCGCTGTCCAGGCCACACAAAACTGGCTTTTCTATCCAGAGCCAAGCCCTCGCTCCACCTCTCTTGAGCAAGGAACATTCTCTTCTGAGAGAAATGTGGGAAGAAGAGGCCAGGGCCAGCTGGCAGCTAAGACACACAGGCTAAATCAGACGGCGGTGCGGTCTGGTCAGTGAATGGCCTGGGAAGGCAAATCAGCTGCAGCCCTGGCTGGCAAAGACCGAACACTGGAAGCCCCAAGCAAGAGAACACACAGAATCCATAATTTTGGTCTTCCCTTCAGGCTACTGAGCCTTAATACAAAAGTATCAGTGCTCAAATTACAGGAGGGGCAGACCCCCCTTATCGTTTCTGACAGCCCCCTTAGCTACTACTTTTGAAATAGGGGTGCCATGATGTGGCTAAAAATGAGGGAAGAGGCCAAGCTTGGGGATTTCTCAAAGGTCTCTTCCCTGCCTTTCCCCTCATAATTCAGTCTCTGAAACAGACAAAGTTGCCTTTGTCTCCTCTGATCAGCTCCCTGCCTAAGGTCTATTACCTCCGGTCGTTCTCTAGTGACGTCAGGGCTTCAATCAAGGAGTGTCTCCAGACAAAAGCAGTGCACTGCCAGTGAGCTCCAACCTTTCTTAGCATTCTTCTCACCAAGCTGGACCTTCAGAGCCACCAGACAAAAGCCATCAGGGGCTGAGACAATGGGACCTGGAGCAAAAGCCTTGACTATTCAGTCTTCCAAGAAACGACTGACCTTCTCTACATGTCAGAGCCCCCAGTTGGTCTATTTGTCTCTCAACGAGATTTCACATGTCAAGAAGCCTCCCGATGCCTGTAGTACACACGCTAGTCCTTGAGGCAACTACAGGCAGATCAGATCAGGCAAGCAGAGAACCACTGTGGCTTTTGCTGCTTCCCAACACCCCCTTCTTACAATTCAGTGCTTCACTGGGTTTTGTGAGAGGGAACCAGTACATTTGTAGTCCTCGTTTCCTCAAGCAAAAAACAGCGAGGCACTGCGCTGCCACCAAGGCAAATGTGCTGCAGACGCTCTTCCTTGCTAGAAGCAAGGCAGGAAAGAAAGGCCTGACAGGGCAATCTCAGGTTCCCAGTCCAGTCTCTCCAGTGGATGGAAGCCACATATAAACATCCTGCCTCCAAGGACCAATTAAAATGTCAATTCATCTTACCTGGAGGCAGGCAAAATATACTACCATGTGGCAGGCCCTCAGCACTGCAAAGGGTCATACTTTATAAGACTCAGAACGCGACTCAACTCACTGAACTGTCACCTTATGCAGACCATCTCAACACCAATGCTGCCTGCACCCCCAACAGCAGTGGCTGAAGTGGGCTGTGTACAGTGGTCTCTCTCTATGGTGGCCACTTGGTTCCTACAGGCCCCCCACTACCTCTCCTTTCTTTCACCCACAAATTCCACTCTCTCAACTCAAGTGGTTTGCGAGTTTCCAGGCCCTCAACTCCTTCAACTAAGACCATATTCCCAAACACAGTCCACTTAACCACACTGGAAATAAGGACTTCTGGAAGCAAAGGTACAGATACCAGCTCATACAACCACCAGCTACACAAACAAATGCTTGCCAAATTCACTTTTGCTTTGTCCCTTCAGAATGAATGTGGTACAGGGCCCAATCCTATCCAACTTTCTAGCACCGATGCAGCCGCAATGCAGCCCCGAGGTAAGGAAATCTCACTTCCTTACCTTGAGGAAGTCTCCTGAGTGCCCACCACCACCACAGGATGCAGTGCATACCATGTTGGCATGGCTGCATCAGTGTTGGAAAGTTGGACAGGATTGGGCCCACAGTATATCAGCTCTCTAGCACTGGCTTGTAACTATCCTGAGGCAAAGTAAATATTTCCTCCAGGCAACCAGCCAAAAAAAATGCATAAACTAAAAACAAAAGACTACTGTATTCTTTTTCTCTTTCAGCTGTCAATTTGCCACAGTTGACTAACTGCTTAACACAGACAAGGTAAGCTACGGAGGCAAGGATGGGCAGGAGGGGGGCCTTTTCCTGCCCTGGAAAGCCACGCATGGGAGCTCTGCAGGGCTCGAGCCGCCAGTTCCATCTTGGCTGCCAGGGACCCGCGTACCACCAACCGGCGGTATGCGTACCACCTGTTGAGAACCCCTGTCCTACGCAACAATCGTTCCCTTACCCAGAGGTAAGCCTCTGTGTCATGGAGGGGACTACTTGGACCTGCACTAGCTAAATAGCTGGCACAGGTCTGCATGAACCCACGCCGCATGATCAGGTCCGGGAAGGGAGTTAGGATTCAGTGGCTGCCACTGCCGCCGAACCCACCCGCTTCCCGGACCTGATATGCCCATCCCCCACCCCCGTTGCCGCCTCATTTTGCCCTCCCCCCATTCCGCCCTCCTGCCACCTTCTCCCACCATCTTACCCAGACCAGCAGGCGGTTCCTGATCTGCTGGCACCAGCTGGAAGGCTCCGGCCTTCCCACCAGTGTCCCTGGCAGCACACTGAGTAGAGCGTTGCCAGAGCACTTTTTACAACTGGCACTGCCAGCTTTACAGCAGTCAGTGCCAGCAGAATAGCCGCGATGACAACGGCCGGAGCAAGTCGGTTTGGGCCATTTGATTCCTCAAACTGGTTCTATTTACATTAGTGTACCAACGTTTTTCTAGTAAAAATAAGAGCAATGCTCAAACTGATAACTTCCCTCATGTCCCTTTCTGTCCATAGCACTTTGCAGTTCTTTGGCGCAATCATGATGATATCATAAAAGCCATGCCCTCTAAACTGCTACAGCACAGAAATGTTGATGAAAAGCATCCCTTATTCTGACTTCCTTTAAAAAAAATTTTTTTTTGATCCATTTCCATGTTGCTGTCAACAACTTCAAATAACAGCAAGAAAGCCAAAGACTTATGCAGGAATGCTTATGAAAATTATTTCATTATTGCTTCTGTAAAAAAGACAACCCAAAACACACCGTTACATTCAATTAATGTAATTAAACTGCTACCTGATGGTGTTATCTCATTTAACTCCAGATCTGAGGCACTGAAAAGCATCTGCCTTTATTTTCACACGCCGACCAGCGCACCACGTGGTAAAACACGACCATAAATGCGCTGGCTCAACCAAGCTGTTTAAAAATAAATTAGCAAACTATAAAAATAAACAGTCACATACATATGTAGTCAATTATGAACTAACTCTAATTTTTGTGCTGAAATACTGTCTTTGACCTCAGTCATAAACAAGCACTATTAAGAAAACATAATATCGCAACAGACAGGAGGCCAGGGATTAAATGCTCAGCAAGCAGAGCCGAATGCAAAATGAGGGACGCAAAGGAAGAAAGCGGGAAGGAAGATGCGAAGGGGGGGAACAGAGGTGGAAAAACAGAAAGGCTCTCGTTTTATTAAGCGCAGGAACCAAACACTGACTTTAGGTTTTCTGTTGATTAAAGCGACTGAGGCTGGGAGAAGAGAAGACCTGGGGGGCGGGGGGGCAGGAGGAAGACAACAACCCAAGAAATCAAGCACTTGTGGGTTTGGGAACCTTGCAAGATCCAAGGAGAAGGAAGACACTAGCGCTCCGCTCACAGCTGCGTCATTCTGGCGTAAACCAAACGTTTCCAAAAAAACTTTCTGCCTGCAAAGACTCCTTTCAACATCTGCTGAAGAAGCCTCAGTACGTTCCTGGGGATTTCGCAGGAGGCAAAGTTCATGCAGTGTGCTGGCCAGGCCCCTTGGGCTGCACCACAGTACCATGCGATCTAAACACTGGATCAAAAAACAGTACTGTTTATTAATTTGGTGCCATCTATGGCACTTGACAGAGAACACGAAGCCAGGAACCCTGCCCCAAGGAACATACAATGGGGAAACAGACCCAAGAGAGACAACAGAGGCTTTGTTGTTGCAGTGGGGAATGGAGAATAGGGACTTGTCAAGGTGTAAACTAATGCACAACTCAAGAAACTTCATCTAAAATAGAACAGGTATAATTACACAAGTTACAAAGAGAAGGATGCTGTGTGATATACCAATAAACAAACACCCTTGAAAAATCCAAACAAGCGACATTATGACATGGACAACATAAGAAACAGCAAATACCAATGGCAAAGCATGTTCCAGACCGTCGCTATCTGACGAAAGTCCAGATAATGTCTCGTTTCAAGACAACTTTTTCAAAACTGAATAGTACAATGTTCCTTGTCTTGCATCTTTTGTCAATACAGTTCCTCAATGTAAATATACATTTTCATTTTTAAATAAAGTTCACAGAGTTGTGGTTTTTGTTTGCACTGTGGGGCCCTGCTTCCTTTTCCATGTGGTTCCTCACCTCTTTTGTGCTCAGAGGAGGGGGTTGCGTTCCAGGCGTCATAGAAAAACATGAACCATGTGACCTGGAAGAGGAGGTGCTTGCCTGTCAGGCTGCTCCAGACATTTGCCAGCCCTCGACACACTGGGAGGAGCCAGCAAGCAAGGCATCCGCAGGGTGGACCCATTCACACAGTGCAGTTTGCCTGAATTTCCAGTCCTCAACAGGTACAAAAGTTATTAAGCATTGGAAGAAAAGCTTGTTAGCAATGGGTGAAGATAGATATCAGATTGTGAGAGCAAAGGAGGTCACTTTGGAAGCATCCTGACCACGTTCATCTCAAACACACATTTCCGCTCCAGGGTCAAACTCTGGAAAAACCCCAATTCTGTCACAGAATTGCCTTCTTTCTTTCATGCCGGCGGTGCATGGCACTGATTGGCTGTTGCCTCGTGATGTCACCACACAATCTGAACATATAAAGCTGCCTTCTCCTGAGGCAGTCCATTGGCCCCGGTCAATCAATAACATCTCCTCCAACCAGCAGAAGCTCAAGCAATGGTCTTCCCCAGCCGGCTGCTACCGGAGATCCTTTGAAACCGAGATGCCAAGGACTGAACCTGGGGCCTTCCATACACCAGGCATGAAGCAGAAACTGGCTCTGCATGGCACTGATTGGCTGTTGCCTCGTGATGTCACCACACAATCTCCCCACCCCAAATCCCAGGAAGGGTTTTGTACTTTTTAAGAAACTTCCTCTTTAACTAATGCAGCAATTCTTGAAGAGAGAAACACCTAAAGCTTGGGAACAAGAAGGGGAAGACTTCAATTTGCCAGTATGCATGTCAGTCATTTCAGTTGCAAAGCTGGGGTCAGTGCCACAGCTGAGGGATGTGCTGCAAGCTCTCTTGTTCGATCCCATTTGTCCTCGCCCTATATCTGCCCACACAAAGGTGCACGAGGCTGCACAAAATAAAGGTACAATTCTCCCATCTCCTGAAACTGAAGGCTCCAAGCTGCCCAACCAACAGCATTAACTAAGTCTAATGCATTGTGGTGATGAACCAGCCTAAAATGCTCACTGCTCAAGGGGTTTCAACCCAAGAGAAAGAAGGCAAGATATATAAATAAAGAATGGGAAGAAACACATGTTCACACACACACACACACACACACACACACACACACACACACACACACACACACACAAAAAGCCTGAGAAGCTGGAAGGAAGGCTTCATTACCCAGCGCAGTGCCCGAGGCCAACTCCTCTCCAATGCTGAGACACGTAGACCCGGCAGTGCAGTCAATAACTACACAGAATCTGACATTTACACAAACAAGAAGGGCTGCCAGTCGCTGAGAGACAAACATCCATAACGCACACATATTTAAAAAGAATGCAACGGTGGGGTTATGTAGCGTCCAACCAAGCTGAGAGACGATCTTCCAAGCCACAACCAAGGGACCCACAAAATTGTGCGTATGTGCTTGTGATTAAAGAAAGTAGAACACACAAGCGTGGAAAGGGGCAGAGAGCGGTGGTTGATGTTGGCTTTTTTTAAAATGTTATAAGAAATGTAACATGGTCTAATTGCAAGAAAAAGAAATCCTGGTAACCCTAACCCCCCCCCCAAAAAATGAACAGACAGCACCTTTAAAAGAAGGGAAAGGAGGTACTGCTTCAATCAATGCATAATCAGCCGGTGGAACTCAGTACTACATGATGTTGAGATGGCAACTAACAGCAAGATCTTTTTATTTATTTTGGCATGGCCCAGTTTTCTACACTGAACCCAAGGCACTGAACAATAATCATCTTTTCCAAAAGACCCTTCTCAGGAGCTACTAACCAGACATCATTTTCAGAGGCAATGTACTTCAGAGAGGAACCAGAGATTAGCAACAATTGGAGGGTGTATCACCATTGCTGTCCCCTTTAGGAACTTCCCAAGATGATAAGCACTGTCACGGAGCAACCCACCGAGGCCAACTCAGTGTCACTGGAAGCTCACAAGCACAAGGGTGGTGGCTATGCTCTTTCAGTGACCGCCAGGATTTGGTATTCAGAGGTAAATTTTCTCTGCACATAGATGCTGTATTCAGATATCATGGGTTATAGGTAAAGGTAAAGGTATCCCCTGACAATTAAGTCCAGTCGTGTCCGACTCTAGGGTGTGGTGCTCATCCCCATTTCAAAGCCGAAGAGCCAGCGTTGTCCGAAGACGCCTCCGTGGTCATGTGGCCGGCATGACTCTCCTTGCCGCAGCGCGTAGCATGCGGCTGGAACACGGAGCACTGTTTACCTTCCCGCAAGCGGTACCTATTTATCTACTCGCATTAACATGCTTTGGAACTGCTAGGTTGGCAGGAGCTGGCCAAGCAACGAGAGCTCACCCCGTCGCGGATTCGAACTGCCAACCTTTCGATCGACAGCTCATGGTTCAGCGGTTTAACCCACTGCGCCACCTGCTGGCCTCTATCATGGGTTATACCCATTGACAGATTCATTCCCCATGAATTTGTTTAATTCTTTTTAAGCCATACTTCCCTAGGACATCTGGGTGTCCGGCGTCCATAGTCAGCATGCTGAGACGGATCGCTGAAGGCAAATCATATGTTCTTTTGTTCATGGGAGCAATTCTAAACCAGTGGGTTTTTTCTCTTGACAATCTCACTCCTTTTGGGTTCCTTCGGTTTCTTTCCTCCCCTTCGCTCCCCCCCTCCCTCATGAATCTGAAAGGAGTTTTGTAAGCTAGTTATAGAGTATTTTAGTACAGGGTTCAAGGGGATTAAAGGAAACCTTAAGGACTAGAAATTTATTTTAAAGTGCTAAGGATCTCAGCAACTAGATTCAATGTTTATGTTTTCAGGCATACAATCAAGAAATCATGGAGCACCTTACAGCCCTAAATGAAACTCCAATTTACTTCCAGTTCTTAACTCCATAAACGATCAGTACTGTAATTTCATTTGTCTCCCTCATTTTCATGAAGTCGTCTGACCCCAACTGCTCCTCTTCAAAACATTATCCTTTCTGCGTCTCAGAAATCGGCATGGCAGGGGTGGCTGGTGGGTGCTATAGGGAAGTTTTATTTATGCTCTGTGTCATAATACTTCAACGTATTTTTATGCATTTGTGTTCTGGAATGTTGCAACTTCAAAGAAATTCAGAGACGGGTGGGGCAGAACTCTGAATCAATAAATAGAACGGTTGATTTGATCTTTAGCCTGCGTTTAAAAGACTGTGCCAGACTCCTCTGAAACCAATTATGGCTGTGAACCTTCTTGCAGAGATAATGCTGGTTATTTGGCAAAAGATGAGGTGTGAAGATTCATATACAGATGTTGAGGTCAAAAACTAACCCCAGATCTCCAAAATGTCAAAAGGGAAATCTGCTTCCAAATACTTAACTGCTACGGTCCTCCTTGAAATGTTCCGAGGTTCATTCTGAACAAAACATTTGTTTTAGCCCTAATGTATTAAATGCTGGCAAAATTCCTGTCATTACAGTGGGTTGTGAGTGCGGAGGCAAAGTTATATTTGCAAGGACTATATGGGGAGGCACACTGCACCTCCCCCTTCCACAAAGGATCCCTAGCAGTGAGGGTCAGACCACACAGAGTCAATGCTGGATGGCAGATTTCACCTCTCGCCCAGAGGAATCTTCACGTGCAGGATTTTATGTTTTCCCCATACAATGAAATGCTTACATGGAATGCATGACAGATACGGATGCAGAGAACGTGTTCAGCAACAAGGGACATTTGGGAAAAGCGCTGTGAAACACTAATGGAAACTGCCTCTCCCTCACTCTCAGGTGATTTATGGATTGTGGCCATATTTTTTCTGGTGGCTACTTTCTGCACGTCGGAATATGACACATGCATGTACACACACACTTCGTGGCAAAGTTTTCCAAAGAAGGTCACTGCAATGCAATGAACACACACACACACACACACACACACACACACACACACACACACACACACACACACACACACACTCTGCTGTTTGCCCTCTCCAAAATGAGTAAGCTAGTAAGACTATGCCCTGTGTTAAGTGATGATAAGAAGTACGGCGAGAAAGAAGTGTGCACGCGCACAGACACACACCAGCCCATTTTCCACAGCACCCATCTGCTCTGTCTCTGATAAAACACCTAAATGTTCCTGTTCACACAGGCGCCAAGCATGCATGCCTTGCTCGTTAACGTGCTCCATAATGCAAAGATTTTGCCTCCGATTTGGGCGGTTCTCCTTGTCCTTAACAGGAGCTCTAACGCATTTAAGCTGAAAGCTTCCAAAGAACCCCCGCCTGCTTTAATGGTACACTGAACATCAGGCACCCCCCCTCCCTGTTGCACCATTTCAGGAATATTACAATCTTCCTTCCCCCATTCCCCCAACCCGGCCTGTTCCCCTTCTCCTTCCCCAAACACAGAAGAACTAAAAACCAAGTCTCGGGATCAGGGTTGTACTTCAGAGCATTCAAATGGCTTTGTTGATATCACTGTGGTCATCCTCACAATAAGAGGATGTGCTTAATAACCAAAGTGAATTGGTTTTATTAGCCCCATTTAGCTGATGGGGAGACTGAGGCTGAGAAAGAGTGGTTTGCCTAAGGCTACCCCTTGAGTTTGTGACGGAGGTAACATGCCATTGGTTGTACGGCAAGATGCGATGATAATAATAACAACAACAACAACAACAACAACAGTATTTATATACCACTTTTCAACAAAAAGTTCGCAAAGCGGTTTACAGACAAAATCAAATGATTAAATGGCTCCCTGTCCCAAACGGGCTCACAGTCTAAAAAAGATGCAGAAGAACACCAGCAAACAGCCACCAGAAAAGACACTGTGCTGGGGTGAAAGGGGAGCAGTTGCTCTCCCCCTGCTAAATAAAAGAGCACCAATTGAAATAATGCCTTTTGCCCAGTTAGCAGGGGTAAGGATATGACTTGAAAGACAATTTTTGCCGATGAAATGAACGTTGGTGGAATCAAAGGGTTGGATCCAGTGTTCCACTCCACAAAGAAGCTTTTCTCGGCCCCTCCTCCCCCTGAAAATCATCTCTTGAAAGTCAGAGGCAAGGAAAAACCATCGGAAATCGGTAGGGAGCACCATGCAGGAGCACAAGTGCCTTTTCTCTTGCAGAAGGCAAAACTGGAACCGCCTGTTTCTCGTGCATTCAAAATGTTTCATGTGTAGCAACCCTTAAAACAACCCTGTATGGTAAATGAGGATTTTTATCCCCATATTGCTTAGATGGGGCGGGGCGGGGCGGCTGAGGCTGAAAGGAAATGACTCGCCTAAGGAGACCAAGCAAGTTCAGTGAGCCGGAAGTCAAAGCAGGGACTTCCGGTTCATAGTTTGGTCACTTAGCCGTTACACTTCCCTAAGCCACACTCTTCCCTCACACTGGATTACATAGGGCGCAATCCAAACCTACTTAGGCCACCGTTGTAACCAGTGGCCCAGCGAAAACGGGAGACTCCAGAACAGAAAGGGGATTCAAAACCCCTCCAAAAGGGGAATTCAAAGGGGATTTGAATCCCTTTTCCGTTCTGGGGCCTCCCGTTTTCGCTGGGCTGCTGGTTACAACGGCGGCCTAAGTAGGTTTGGATTGCGCCCTTAGTTTTCTTTCTTGTTATATCCCAAAAGAGGATTACACTTCTACAAAAGCAAAAACCTCTCTCTGTGCCCAAAAAGGTTTCCAACCTATTGCTGGATACAACCCCCACCCACCAACCTGAGGGACCAGCCAGAGTCTAAAGCTTCACAGGGTCAGGAGAAAACCTACTGGCCCTTTGCACCACCTGTTTCCAGCTGAGCTGGCAGCTGCAATACCACCTAATGGCCATGTGCAGGGGTGTCACTGTAGCACAGCAGAGAACAGGCCAGCAGTACCCTCCGCCAGCAAGTTGCCTGATACGCTTGAGCCCCACACTTGAGCCCCGCAGCTGAAGTCCTTTAGAAATCTCCTCCATTCTGCCAAAAGAACATCCTACAATCTCTCTTCCCCCCCCCCCCCCCAATCTGCCAGGTGAAATATTGAGGGTTAGTACAAAAATCAGGAAAGATCGCTGGCTGGGTTGGGGGAAGAAATACTGAACTGTACAAAATGCATGCCCAAAAATCAAGAAAGGCCACCCCACATCTGTGCATGTACAAAAATTAGCACTGCAGGGAAAAGGCTAGGCTAGGACTCCTCCCCCTGACATGATAGGTTTCCACACGCAGGTTTCTACACGCAGGCAGAGCATTCAAATGTTTATTGATCAATTTCCAACATTTATGTCCCTCTCCTCTGCCAGAACACTCATGCAATCCCCCCCTGCCTAAATTCTGAAGTAGTGCAGTCCCAGGACGGGGGGGAGGGGCATATGGTCTTTGTGAATGTATCACTCGGGTCTAGGCCAGCTACAGAGGGCCAGTGTCGCTTCAGTGTCCTGTACACAACTTAGCAAACTGCTCGTGCTGAAGACATGCTAAGTTTGTGCTGGTTGTAGCACATGCTGCATGATCAGCATAGGCACAGCTCCAAATGCACACCTGATGGTGCACAACACTCCCAACAGATCCCTTTCCATGCCCACAAGGTCCTATCTAGTCTGCTTATTGCAACTCATAAGAGCACCACCAGGTGTGTTGCTGTACAGAAGCATAACAAACACTGGATAGCTTCCTCCTTGACGCTGCTTTCAAAACTTCTGGTTAGACGGAAGAACTTCAGAAGAGCCCTGCTGGACCAGACCAAAGGCCCAAGGAGGCCAGCATCCTGCCTCCCACAGCAGCCACACCAGATGACTCTGAGAAACCCCAAAGCGGGGCAGAAAGATAAGATCCCTCTCCAGCTTGGGCCTCCCAAACACAAGCATTGCTAGAGGTGGGGCGAAACGAGTCTTGCACAGCGGTAACCGCTCCATTCCATGGTAGCCCCGCCCACTCACCGTCGGAACCAGTCAAGTGGTGAAGGCAACGTGCAGGAGACTCCCTGCGCGTTGCCTTCGCTGCTCGGACTGGTTCCGACAGCGAGTGGGCGGGGCCACCATGGAACGGAGCGGTTACCGCTATGCAAGACTTACCATTCCGCCCCACCTCTAACAACACCAGTGCTCCCAAAGCAACTGGTATCCAGAGAAATATACAGTATAGCCTCTGAATAGAGATTCCATACAGTCATCAAGCCATTGAGACCTATTGAGCTCGAGAAAAGCCCCCCCCCAAGACTTTTTTTTAACTATAAAAAGTTGACTAAAGAAGAGGAACAGGATGTGCCACTGTTCACTAAATTGAGACATAAGGCAGCCCCACACTGGAGTTGCACTGTGAACGAGTACATACCTCCAAATAATTGTTTTTTGTTTAATTTTACAAAATAAATAAAACAAAGCAAACATAAAAAGCGTTTCCTAAACAATGCAGTCATTTGGAGTCACATCATGTTTGAACAGCACAATCCTATGCAAGTCTACTCAGAAGTAAATCCCATTGTGTTTAGTGGTGCTTACTCCCCGGAAAGTGCGCATAGGATTGCAGCCTAAGTGCCCATGACAACCACACAACCATCATCCATGCAGGTATCACAACAGCAATTAATAAGACGGGGGGGGGGGGTTTCTGCGCATACACCCAGGTACAAAATTGCACACTTTGAGTGCTCATACCTTGAGTGCTATTTGCAGCAAGCAGATGCTTTCAGACAAAGGGGGGTGGAGTGAAAACAGCATGGGGGGATGTTAACCCTCTGTATGGGAGAAGAGACACATTTGCTTTAGTGACAGGCTGGATGCAATGTCTAGTTTGGTTCTCAGATCTCTTCGCTGGCTTCCTCTCACTTTTTCGACTCAACACCAGCGGCTTGTCCTTGCTTTCACAGCATCCATGGCCTTCCTCCAATCTATCAGCCTGGTCCTTGTTGCTCATGATATCCCAGCCTGTGGCCTCTGCTCTTCCAGCTCTATCACCACCCCCCTTTGGTCCCTTCCACAACTCTGCTGTTCCCTCTTGCTGTGTTTAACATGGACGTGAACTTGGTGCCATCTCTCTCCTGTCCTTCAAATCCCCCCTAAAACCCACCATTTCCATGCGGCATTTGATCTATCCTTTTAACCCGCATTCCTGACATTAACCAAAGTTTAAGTGTAACCGCATTGGCCCATATTCTCCCCCCCCCAAGCCTTTTCTCTTCCTCCCACTTGCTGTTGTTTTCCCCCACTATCTATTCGAACTTGTAAGCTCTACGAGAGCGGGGAACCTAGCTATGTAATTTGGTAAGGCGCCATGGCATATTTATTCATTTTATTATTATTCCTTTAATTTTGTTCATTTCTGTCACTAGCTACTTGCCTAAAGAAGAGAGCTGTCTAACTCCACAGGCTCAGTTCCAGAATTTTGATCGTTCTCTCTCACCTACCCCCAAAAGCTATCACTTTAGTTTCTCTATGAGAATTTTTTTCCCCACTCTTGAATTACAGGAGTATTATAAACTCTGCAGACACGCCTTGGCTGCAGGATAATCTTTTGAAGTGGTCACTTCCTCGCCTCTGTAGACCTCTGTGTACCAACCAAGATAGGACGGAGTCGAGTTCCGAACACAAAAGCGGCATTTTCTCCAGCAATACAAGGCAAGGTGGAGGTGGTGTCTGCTGATAAGGGAGGATTTCCCTGCTCAAATTTCAAAAGACTCATACCAAGAAAAAGAAGAGAGGGAGGGGGGGGAAATCCATTTAAGCTCTTGAATAACCCACTGCCTGAGACTGAAAAGCAAGCAAAGGCGCACGGTCTCTTTCAAACCCTGACCTTTCAAAGGTTTGCGCTAACTGGCATAAAAGGTGTGGCGGAGACGGAGCCAGTCTCTCAACGTCCTGGAATTCGAGCATGGACAACCGCCACTTCCACTCAGCCAGCTAGCGAGCCTGAAAGGTGCATAAGGCCTTAGGTGTGCTTTGAAACAAACAACAACAACCACAATAACAATAAATATATTCACAGTTTCTGAAGAAGGTCTGTGAAATTTACAGGTACTCAGCACCCCCCAAAAGAGCCCTGAGCCAAATTTGCCCCAAAGGACCCCGACTGCGCCAATTCCCTACTAGATCTTAGGGGGTAACGATACATTATCCACCAAGTAGGAGGCTGCCCTAAAACGTACTTTGGGGCCAACTTCTCATCCACTCCCCATAATTTTATTTCCTCCTTTTCTTCTTCCATGGATCTCAACAGGACATACATCCAAAGTGACCAGGAGTCACCATCCAATAATGCATCCAGTTCCACTCTTAAACACAAACATTTGAACCATCATGTTCCTGTGCAAGTACATGGATTCTTGTCTGTGTGTAGTCAGGGGCGTCGCGACAACGCGCGACACCCCTGAGCGGGGACGCGCGTCACCCTTAAGGGGGAGGCTCCGCCCCCGCGCGTGACATCACGCGCAGGAGTGGAGCGCCCTCCCCGCTCCGTTTTTGGCTCATTTTAGAGCCAAACGGACCCAGGGGAGGGCGGGCGGGCCCACCTCCGCCACAAAAATGTAAGTGAGGGGCGTCGCGCGTCACCCCTATACGCGCGATGCCCCCCGGCAGCCCGCCCCCCCCCCCCGCTTCCCCCCGTCGACGCTAGTGTGTGTAGTCTGTGCTAAAATATTAACAGTCTGCATCCACACAAGCCAAACTCTGTGCCAAGGCAAGCAGAATTCTGCAACTGGGGGGGGTGTGATACAAATATCTCTTATTTTGCATAATGTATTCTGCTTTTGCTCATCACAGGAAGGGACAAGGATATATGCAGGATTCTAAACGGCCATCCCTAACCTACGGCACTTTCATTCTGCCCCCTCCATGGGCTTCTAAAGGATGAGCAAGCATTGCTTGCAGCTTTGAAGCAAAGTGTTCCAACCAAAGGACTAGAAAACTTGCCTTTAAAAATCAAGAGAAACCAGATTCCCAGCACTAGGAGTTCTGTACCCTCAGCCACGTTCTGTACTTCCACAGAACTGGTGTACAGACACTGCACTATCTGGGATTCACATGGCTTTTGCACGTTGGCAGGCTTGGCTAACAGAAGGGGAAAGAAGGCTGGAAGAGTATCTCCGAAGGCCCAGCAGCGATCCAGGCTCCTCTGGCTTAGAAAGAAAGGTACAGTTTCTGGTGCAGGTCGGACGGGAGACGGGAGAATGCTTTTCTGAGCACAGGGAAGAGATTCCTTACATCCCTGTATCAGAACTTGTTTCAATAGCTAGTCAACAACTCCCCCCCCCAAGCTACCCGCTCCCCCCAATTGACTGAATACTGTACCGGGTAGTGTCTGCTACGCTGAGCTTTTACAACTGGGGCAAACTTTTGACATGCCGACTTTTGACTCTGCAAGTAGTGTTTAGAACTCTCCCTGCTTTGGTGAAATATTTATTATTAATAATATGAAAGATTTATTATTTGTTTCCAGCAGAGTCCAGAAAGCACACAAGGCACTTTCCAGACATAAAAGATGGCAAAGTCCCTTCTCCCAAAGGCAAGCGCCGACTGACAAAGGCAGCCCAAACAGCAGGAGCCTCCAAATTCTCTCGCACGGGGAGGAAGCCCGGGAGCAGCAGAATCTGCTATTCGGGCCTTCTAAGGGGTTTTCCATGGGCACAATAGGCGGAACGTTGGTACAGAGGGAAGGGTGAGAAGAGGGAATTCTGCTTTATTAACCAAGGGGGAGAGGCTGATCAGAAACGGTTTACAAAATCAAGGATCTTGACTATCCTAACACTAGAACTCAGGGCCACCCAGTGAACTTGGCCATTGGTTATTGTTCTAGGACAGACAAAATAAAATTCTTCCTCACTTACACAATTAGCAGTGCAATCCTAGGCATTTCTACTCAGAAAGTCAGCCCTACTGTATTAAACAAGTCTTAAGGTAAAGGTGACCCCTGACAATTAAGTCCAGTCGTGTCCAACTCTAGGGTGTGGTGCTCATCCCCATTTCAAAGCCGAAGAGCCAGCGTTGTCCGAAGATGCCTCCGTGGTCATGTGGCCGGCGTGACTCTCCTTGCCGCAGCGCGTAGCACGTGGCTGGAACACGGAGCGCTGTTTACCTTCCCGCAAGCGGTACCTATTTATCTACTCACATTAACATGCTTTGGAACTGCTAGGTTGGCAGGAGCTGGCCAAGCAACGAGAGCTCACCCCGTCGCGGACTCGAACTGCCGACCTTTTGATCAATAGCTCATGATTCAGCGGTTTAACCCACTGCACCACCCGCTGGCTTTCAACAGGTCTCACTCCTAGGTAAATGTGTACTGGATTACAGTCTAATTTATGGAATTTGCTGCCGGAAGACATGGTAATGGCCACTGGCCAGGATGTTTTAAAAGAGAAGTAGAGACATTCTTGGAAGCAGTCTATAAACAACTATTAGTCATGGTGGCTAAATGGAACCTCTAGGTTCAGGGGCAGTCTACCACTGGATACCAGTTGCTGGGAATGAACAAGGGGAGAGGGCAACTGCCTCCATGCCAAAGCAGAACTAGATCCTGTGAAACAATTCTTATGTTCTCACAACAACCCCTAAACCCACTTTTAACCTCCTACTTTGTTACTGGTTAAGGGCATGAAACGAAGGACGAAGCTGGCTAACTGGCAAATTGTCAGGCCTTGGCAACATCTTCATCCAAGGATAAATGACCAGTTTCCACATCACACAACGGTTTGCTACAGTGAACGTGCAAAGTACACAGGATGGAGCTGTAATCCTATGACATGTTGGCAGATATGAACATGGAACCCCAAAGGTTGTACAAATTTCAGATTAGTCAAACTAAAACTAGGCCATAGCCCCATTATACACGTGCATGCTTTGTTTCTTTCTTAAAGAAACAGGAGAAGCAGCCTCTGGCTGCTTATTACAGGCAAGTAGAACGAGACTAAGTACTAGAGAGGCTCTGCAAGGTTAACAGAAACCTTGCAGAGCCTCTCTAGGACTTAGTCTCGTTCTACTTGCCTGCAATGGAGGCTGCTTCTCTGTTTTAAGGAAGAAACAAAGCTTGTTGAAAGAAAAATAAGAGCTGGGGGGGGGCAAGCATGCCTGCCTGCAGGGGAGGCAGGGTGGGGGGGCCTCAGGAAACCATGGAAGGGGTGTTCGCTCTTATCCATGGTTTCAAGTATCCACGGAGGGGCCTGGAACATATCCCCAGCGGATATGGGGGCCCACCTGTAAATCCTTTTTCTTCTTTCAGGCTATCCATGTGCCTAACACAGATTTGTAGACACAGGAAGGCTAGTTCAAATCCCTGTAGGCTAGTAAATTTTGAGGACTTGTTACATATGACGGTCCTACATAGCCATTACTATTAGCTATTATGGCTAATAGCCATTGGTAGACTTATTCTTCATGTGCTTGTACAAATATTACTTAGCAGGGAGAAACTGCAACTCAGAACAAATATTGAGGACATGTGCACATCCATGCACTCCCTATAGAGAGAAAGCAGTATCTGATCCTGGCTATACCACATTTGAATGTGTTATCTTTCTGACCAACTGAAAACCTCCATTCTTTCCTGAAACTGATCAAGGACTATGATCAAGATGTAGTGTAGACTAGAGAGTATTGGATTTAAACTGTAGAGACTGCAGCGACTTGGGTGCAAATCGTCACTCAGTCACTGGGTGACTGGGACAGTCACAAGGTCTCAAGCTCATCCACCTCACAAGGTTGTTATGTGGATAAAATGAGAGGGAGTCCACTCCAAACACTGCTCTGAGCTCCTTAGAAGTGTAGGATAAAATAGGTGCAGTATAAGTATAATATTTGGTGTTTATACAATGCTTGTGTTTGAATCTCTTCACAGAAATTAGCTTGGAAATCCCCTATAAATAACAACTCTTACATTCTTACAACTCTTAGTATTATTACACTCTTTTTTTTCTGACTGCGGCAGGGAGGACAGAAGCTTACTAGCCTACCTAAGGCCATCTACCTAGTGAGCTTATGGCAGAGGTAAGATCTGAACATGGTTGTATTTTTTTATTCATAGCTCAATCTCTAAGAAACTGGCGTTGCTAGAGGTGGGGCGGAAAGGTAAGTCTTGCACAGCGGTAACCGCTCCATTCCATGGTGGCCCCGCCCACTCGCCATAGGAACCAGTCCAAGTGGCAAAGGCAACGCATAGCTCGGACTGGTTCCGACGGTGAGTGGGCAGGGCCACCGTAGAACGGAGCGGTTACCGTTCCGCCCCACCTCTAGCAATGCCAGTGCTCTGAGAGCTTGAGATTTCCCCACAACGAACAACATCTGAACAGGCCCCAGTGTGGGAATTCAGGTGAGAGCAAACAAGAGAACTGCATTCAAAGTAGAATCCAGGACATCCCAAATGGAGTAGCCTTCCTGAGCTCTTCCACAGCAATAGCACTGCTGTGAGTGTAAAGCAAGACACACTCCATTTTGGATTTTTAACAGCCAGAGAACCAATCAATGTCGACACAGCCAGTAGGCAGAGTGCGGCAACAGCAGATGTTGTGGCCCCATTAACAGGCAAAACACTAACTATTTGTTTGCTTAGTACTGTATTTTTTCATCCAAGCAGTGTGTACTCTGGAATTTTTTGCCTCAGGCGCCAAAATGTCTTGGGTCACCTCTGGAACAAAAATTGTCAGGAGTTGATTTCTGGTGATTTTTTTTTTTTTTTTTGTAGAAACACTTCTTGATTTATACAGAGCCATGGCGTACGTCAGTAGGAGCCCTCGACGGAAAACCATCGCTTGCTCTTTGCAGCGTTCCAAGTGGCTAATGTATTCATTCACTTCATTCTGGCCATCCGTCTTCAGCGCCTGTAATAGAGCTCCTAAATGCTGACACTTTGAAAAGAGTCTAAAATCTCTAACCCCTTATTCAGGCCTATGGGGAAGAAATGGCCAAGGGTGAGCTCTCAGATCTTCACATAACAAGAGGAGGCTCATCAGTCTTAGCCCAACACAAAACCGGAAGGGACTGGGGGTGGAGGGATGTACTTATTTTTCCAGCACTGAAATGCAGTAGGAAACAGGCCAGTTGCTAGCAAGAGGCTGAGTGGAGGAGTCTCTGCTTTTTAAAAACACTGTTGGTAAAAAGGAAGCACATCTTCCACACAGGTCCTTAAAAAACACTTTCCCTACCACAGCATGTGATGATGGCCACTAAGTTAAGACGGCTTTAACAAGAGTAAGACAGCTTCATGGTGGACTGGTCTATCAACAGCTGGTGGACATTATAGAGACTCCATGGATGGGGCAGTCTACCTCTGAATACCAATGGCTGGGAACAAATGACAGGGGAAGGCTATCGTCTTCCCATTTGGCTTCTGAGCGTCAAATGTCATCCAGCTGGTCACTACTGCAAACAGAGGGATGAAGACCTTGGTCTGATCCAGCAAGCCAATTCTTGTTTTTACAAAACAAAAGTAGGGATGCCTGCTGCTCCTATCTTGATCTGCCAAGGCCATTACCAGTCCCACTTAGGTTTTGGTGGCAGCCCAAGATATCACACACAATTCACAAACCAGCAATAGGTAACACACATTGTATCTGTAGCCTACACCAATTAAAAGATTGAAAAATGACAAAAACAGAAAATGCTTATAAATGTTAAAAGTCAGCCCTCATAACTGGCCCCATTGCTACAACTATGCTATTATTATTAATTATTATTATTATTATTATTTAACAAAACGCTGTCCTAAACCACAGCCTATAATCTGCTGTTTTACAGTTAAGTTGTTGGTATCATGAAGTCTTCCTTGAAGTTTCAGATATCAGCATTTTAAAAAGGTGTGCATGTCCCGAACACAAGTCCAAGTTCCAGGTTTGAATGCCATCTCCACGCCAGTTTTTAAAGATGGAAGGAGAGACGAAAACACATTGTAATGCGTTGTCTAAAGTGAGGTCTTTTAAAATGGCTGTAGACGTGTGCAAAAAAGGCTCATCCTTATTCTGGTCAACCAACACCAAAGAAGAACCTTGTCATAACCACACCTGAGGACACCCAAAGATAGGCCGGTTCCATGACAAGCCCCCACATAGTGGTGAGAAACCCTCACTCAACTCTCCATTGCAGTCCATCTTTTTGATCACTTTTCCATATATGTTTGGGGTTGACAACTTTCGACTTCCAAAATACAGGGCCCTGGACGGCATTAGATTAAATTATTGTTGTTATTATTAATAATACAGGTGGGCCCCCATATCTGCTGGGGATATGTTCCAGGCCCCTCCGTGGATACTTGAAACCGTGGATAAGAGCGAACACCCCCTTCATGGTTTCCTGAGGGGCCCCCGCCCACACCCCCAGCTCTTATTTTTCTTTCAGCAAGCTTTGTTTCTTCCTTAAAACAAACAGAGAAGCAGCCTCCATTGCAGGCAAGTAGAACGAGACTAAGTCCTAGAGAGGCTCTGCAAGGTTTCTGTTAACCTTGCAGAGCCTCTCTAGAACTTAGTCTCATTCTACTTGCCTGTAATAAGCAACCAGAGGCTGCTTCTCCTGTTTGTTTAAGGAAGAAACAAAGCTTACTGGGGAAAAAGTAAAAGCCTGGGGGGTCCCCACGATCCGTGGATAACTGAAACCGTGGATAGCGAATCAGTGGATATGGGGGCCCACCTGTACTAATAAGCTGCATTGAAGTATCATAATAGATGACAGTTGCTCTGACACAATAGCAATTTCTTGGCAGGTGCTTTGCCAACCTTCCTTTTTGAGAACCCTACAAGCGCTTTGTCCCCCTGAAACACTCACTATGCATCAAGCCAAGATAGGCAGAAGAACTGAGGTGAAAACATGTTGGGACATTTCCCTCGCTCCGTGCCAAAAATGTGTCTGTTTCTTTCTAACTCGTAGGTAGACAGACATGGGTGTGGTGCTCCCTCCACAAAGGAAACCTTGGCAGTCAGAGAACTCGGGAGAAGCCTCTCCTCTTGGTTTTTGGTTTTGTTAGTTCCTCACCAAACACAACCACCACCCCTTCAGAGGGAAAAGAAATCTCAGTTGAAAAGATGTCCAGGAGATCACCAGAACACAAAAGAGATGACTGACTCACTTCCCCTCTGACTTCAGAAGTTCAACTCAACCGCAGAGGACTATGGAGCACCAAAGCTGGGGATCACTCCCGCCCCGGCAATGACCGATTCGTTTGGAGACTTAAAGTCACTTTTCCTTGGGTGTGAGGTGGAAAATCCATTGTGCATCCCAGCCGCAAAAGAAACAGAAAAATGCACACCAAAAGCATAAAAGGGTCTCCCTCTTTGAACTGCAATGCCACAGACAACTCGCTAGACTTCAGGGTGTGTTGAAGCTGCTCTTTGTGGCAAGGTTTTGCAAAAGGTGTGTTCTGACATGTCCCCGCTCAGCTTTGCTCAGGATTTTTTTCATACTGATAAGTCAACTGCTTTGTTCAAAAGTCATTCAGGAAATGGCGCCTTGCGCTGTTAACGGGGCTAATCCTGGAAAGGTGAAGCAAAGATGAATTACTAATTAAACTCCTCTAATGCTGAAAAGCCATAAGCTTCACCGCCTTAAGTTCTAAGAAGAACAACAAAGGCTACATTCACATGGGGAAAAAATGGCAAGCAGTGTTAGACAAGATTCTCTGGGAGAGACTATTGTGGGAGGGGGAAGAGTGCAACTTCTGAAATGTTTACACACACCTTATGTTTATCTCTCCATTTCTTTCCCACAAGGAGGATCTGTCATGACCCACCACTAGAACCGGATGCTATGTCCTTTGCCACCTTAAGGGTTGGGGACAGCATGGCGGTGGTGGCGACCCCAGAGATCGCCGCCACAGTGAAAAAAAAGTTTTGAAATGCAATTTTTACACTTACCGGGGGTCCTGACAGCTTCCAGGGGGTGCGGGGAGGCCTGCAGACCCCTCCACAGGCCTTCCTGCCGTCAGGACCACCGGTAAGTATAAAAAGGACACTTTTCCCCTGACAGCGGCGCAATCCCTGGGATCGCTGCCACCATTGTCCCCACCCCCGCAAAGACTCAAGAGTTCTCCCCACCTCGCAGGGAGAATTTTGAGAACCAATGGCCGAGGGTAGCTCAGAGAGTACCTCCCTCAAGGAGTAGGAGAATCTTCCCAACATCATGATGATGATGATGATGATGATGATGATGATGATGATGACGACGACGACGACGACGAGGCCTTGCATCAGGGGCCTTCCTTGACTAAGGTGAGACAGACATTAACCAGGAATGACAGGCTTTTTCACAGTGGCTCCCTATTTGCAAGACACTCTCTCCATGAGGTATAAAGACTCCCACTCTCTTCTGGTCATTACAAAACAAATTAAAATCTTTCTATTTGCTCAGGCTTTTAGGAGGAAAAGGCAGGCATGGACTGAAGGCACATGATGCATCAAACATTGCTGAAGCTAAAGCAATCTAGGTCTGGTCAGTGCCTAGGAATTCAGCGAACCCTCCATTTAACGAACCTCCATTTAACAGGCGACAGAAACAATGGGCATTTTCTGCTTCCTTAAAAACTAATCATATATATTTTGTGCCTGCAAGTTTCCATTGACTTCAGTGCATTTGGAGTTAACAGACTTTCAGCATTAGTAGATACTCCCCCATTATTTATTTATTTGTTTTTCACATTTTTATACCGCCCTTCCTCCAAGGAGCTCAGAGTGGTGTACATATTTCCTCCCATTAGTCCATTAAATTGAGGGTTCATTGTAATATATGTACACTGCCTTAGATTTCATCGTGAAAAATATCAGTAAGTCACTGCTCTCTTTTTTCCTGTTCATACCTGGTTTTTGGAAGTCAGATTCTTTCGCATAAAGGTGCTTATGTTTTATTGGAGGAAAAGTCCATCACAGGTTACAAGCCATGATGGGCATATTAGCAACCTCCTGGTGTTAGAAGTAGGCTCTCTCTTAATGCCCGATGCAAGGGAGTGGCAACAGGATACAGGTATCCTAAGGCAGTGGTTCTCAAACTTTTTAGCTCTGGGACCCACTTTTTAAAATGACACCCTACTGGGACCCACCTCGCTTTATGAGACGCTCAAATATTTATCTCCCTATATTTACACATGCTTGCAAACTGCATGAGCTCAGCTGTTTGCAGGGTAATTAGCAGCTATATTGCAAGCTGCAGGAACTCAGCCCTTTGAAGGGAAGCTATCTGTTTTTTTGAATAGCCTCAGGGCTTGTGGCAATTACTTATCTGATCTTTCCATCACCTGGGACCCACCAGAAATCAGGTCGAAACCCACCAAGTGGGTCCCGACGCACAGTTTGAGAACCCCTGTCCTAAGGCATCTGTCTATGTGGTGGACGGAGCCACCCTGGGAAGGGGGCCTTATTCCAGTAGTGTTCACATGAGCAATACATGCTCCTTTTGAAACACGAGCCGATGCTCATGGATTCTCCTCGTAGGGCTTTGAGTGCTTTAACTTTTCAAACGAAACATGTGTGTGTTCAGCAACTTCTGAGCTTGTGTGAGGCAAAAACCACACACAGCCTTGACTTCGTTTCATTTCATTTTTAATTCAAGATGAAATTCCCATAGGTATGTCCCATAAGCTACAAATCAGTTATGCATCTCCTCATCTGAAAACAGAATACGGTAACGTATGAAACAAGCCTCTCTTCTTCGACACGCGCACTATCAGCTCACAGACTAGCTATAACCCTGGTTGAGAACCAAACAGGATTTAAAGTTTGCTTAAAAGTTTTGTTCAGCAGAATTGATGGTCCTTGTAAACAAAGCCAAAACCTGCTTCGCTCACTAAGAGTAATCAGTTTTCTGAAACCTTTCTGGCAACAATTTAGTTCATTAACTTGGTGACCAAGACGGAAAAAGTAGAAGATATTTGGACACACAATTTCAGGTGACAAAGTTGCCATTTTGTTAACACTTTTTTTTGCCTCTAGGATGGCAAGTGGAAGCCATTGGGTTTCCCTCATGATGCAAATACAGTACATGAATTGGATTTAACGACCATAATTAAGAACATAAGAAGTTCCCTGCTGGATCAGGCCAAAGGCCCATCTAGTCCAGCTTCCTGTATCACACAGTGGCCCCACCAGATGCCTCAGGGAGCACACAAGACAACAAGATACCTGTATCCTGTCACCACTCCCTTGCATCTGGCATTCAGAGATAGCCTATTACTAAGACCAGGAGGTTGCTTATCCCCATCATGACTTGTAAGCAGTGGCGTTCTGCGCCCTCCCGGCACCTGGGGTGGGGGGCGGGGACCGAGCGCCCCCACAAGCGCTCACGCGCGCCTGCCCACCTCTTCTTTCCCCTTCCCGGCTTCGTTGGTCAGCGGCCCAGCTGGGGCGCGAGCAGCTCTTGGCAGCTGCAATTGGTCTTGGCAGCTGCAATTGGTGATGGTGCTGCTAAAGCAGCTGCACCTGCTGAAATGCCCTCACCTAGACAACCATTAAAGGGTCAGGAGCATTCATGCCGAAAGGTTGGCCACCCCCGAGTTAGTGCCTCAACATGGTCATTTGCCAGACTGCAGAACATAACACAGAAGAAGAAATGCAGTCCAGTGGGGGCCACAACCCAACATTCTTTACTGATGTGAGTAAGAAATCTAAACTCCATGTTCACCTGGATCAGCAACCCAAAAACATTGCAGTAAGTTGCCTGCTCATCACCACAGATCAAGTCTGCTTGCTCTAATCCCATTGACTTTAAGGCATTGTTCCAGAATAAGCAATCTTGGGCCTGGGGCACTAATCTTTATGATAGAAATGTTCAAGTTTAATAAATGGCACTACGTTTTAGCAAATAAATCACAACAGTATGACGACAGCAATTTTAGATAACAAATGCTAAAGAAAAAGAAAAAGCCAAGCAAACCTTCTTTTGCCATTTCAACACTTTTGGAAAACTCTCCTAGTTCTTGTTAAGTTAAAAAGAGGTGCTTGATGTTAGAAAAATAAATACATAGGAATTGAGGTGTAAATTTTGCATACGTTGATTTGGGATATGGATGAGTTAAGTTGATACAGCATAAAGAGAGGGTTCATAGATCGTCTGCCACCTGCAGGGGGGCCCCCCAGCTTCATAACTGCATATAGTTAGGTAGCCATATCTCAAAAAAGAGAGAATAGGCTGGAAGAGGTACAGGAAAGGGCAATCAAAATGATCAGGGGGTTGGATCACCTTAACTAGGAGGAAAAGCTAAAGTGTTTGGAGCAGACAAAAAAGGTACTTCTTCAGACAATACATAATTTATAGAATTCACTGCCATAGGCTGTGGTGATGGCAGGAGACTGAACAAATTCATGGATATGTCTATCTACGGATATTCTAAAATGATAGTGCTAACACAACTGCGTTTGTGGAAGTTGGAGACAATCCGGTATCATCCAAAAGCAAGACATTGAATATACTAGCTCATCGCAAAGGTGATGATGAAGACTCTGGCAATGATTGGCTGACTTGCTCCAATGCCACAGAGAGGCATGAAAGGCAGAAGTTTCACTGATTGCCATAGGCTGAACTGCTTAGATCTGAGAGGCAGAGCTTAAAGAGAGAGGGGCTTAAGGCCGACACACACCGCATGAATTCCGGCGCGTCCCAGATGCCCGAGGAGCTTTGCCGAGCTGTGCAGAGGTTTCTGGTTACCATTGCGGAAGCGAGCGGAGCAGCTGCGCTCTCCCGAGTTCCAGCACGAGCGAACATGATTCTGGCCATGTTTGAGGGGGCTGCTTCGCGGAGCTACTGCACTCAGCCAATCAGATGAGGGGGCGGGATGAAAGGGGTTGTCAATCAATCGGAACTCACTTGAGTCTCCGATTTCTCTTGGATCCATTTCTCCTTCTCACAAAAGTTAGCAAGATGAATTCTATTCCCGGCACAAGCTGTTTTGTAAGTTTTCTCTCCTTCCTGCCCCTCTCTCTCTTCTCTCGTGTATCGGTCCGCACTTGTGCTTAACCAACCACCGCTGCGCTTTCTAAGAAGGCGGGACAACAGGAGGGACTATTCACTGGAAGACACTCCTACAGCCGAGTTCAGCGCGCGGAGGCGAGAGGCCAGGCACCTATGCTCGCTCGCCTCCGCGCCTGAGCTCGAGCGGTGTGTGTCGGCCTTAAGGGGTGAAGAAAGGCAGACAGAGCAGGGCCTAAGAAAGGAGGTGGCCAAGGAAGTATCTAAGAACGGGGTGTTGGAAGAGGGAACATGAGTCAGAGAAGGGCAGAGGGAAGAGCGCTGAAGGGGATGGAAAACAAGAAGAAAGAATGGGCAGAAAGAAGAGGTGTACAAGGCCAGGAACAGCAAAACAGAAAGCTTGAAAGTCAGTATCATCACTATTTTTATGACATTGTAAACTGTTTTGGATATTTCAGTAGAAAGCAATATTAAAAATATTTTAAATAAATAGCAATAAACTGCGTGACTAGACTGTGGTGTCTGCCAGGTGTGCACCAAACCTTTCCTTGAAAACTCTCAAGGAGAATAATTCCACCCATTTTCCCTTTGCAGTGTCTTCTCTTGATGAACGGACTTTATGAAATAGGAAGCTTCTTCCTAACATTCAAGAGAGCTGTGCTTCCCTCTGTAGCTTAAGATTTATGTATTAATTTGAAGATTTATACGCCGCCTTTCTTCCAAGAACCAGGACGGCTTACAGGGTAAAGCCATTTCTTAAACCCACTTTGAATCCTATATTAAAAACCAGCCATCCCCAAGCAAGCTTTCCACAGGCGCAAATGTCGTGTCACCCATCCCTTGCTCACACACTACGGAGGCGGGGGGGGGAGGGAGAAAGGCAATGACTTGAGGCCCCCACAGCACAGTCCTCTTTTGCATGGAGCATTTCTTCCAGAGGGCAAGATGCCAGCTACCCTGCCTGGAACGTAGTGCCATTCAGCTAATAGAACATCCATAATGTATATATCTTGACGCTAACAGCCTTGCCAACTGCTGGCAAGCCGTAGGCTTTAACCTTTCCATTTCTGAGGAAGAGTTTTTGAGAAAGTGGTCTTGGAACACATCCAGCTGTATCTTGATCAGGCAAGGCATCTTTGATGATCTCCCCCCACCCTCCAAAGATCCAGCTTGCTTTACACATGGAGACACCATTGCTAATACCGAAGCTGCCCTACTTAAGAACATTCGGCTTAAGTACTTTCAGGATACGCACATGTCCGGCCAAGCCTAGTCCACAGATGCTGTTGGCTCCCACTCCCAGCATTCCCAAACATCCCCATCTTTTTCCAGTCGGCCCCACCAAACCCCGTTAGCCCACTTTTCAAGGTAAGACCACACAATATAGAGTACTGTACTGTAGGTGTACTGTAAATACGTTTTTGCATAGTTCACAACATGCTTGCTACCGACAGTAGTGATGTTGGACTTGAGAACAAAACAGTTTACAGGTTCCTGAAACCGATCCTGTTCTTAATTAAATAAGAGAGCTTCTGTATCCTTCATGTCTGACAATCTCCTTCAAAGGATGACCAGTCAAGGAAAGGGTGTCTTTCTTTTGTTGCTGCTGCTTCCCATTCCCCTTTCCCCCCCCCCACTTGCAATTGATCTAGTTCACAGAGAAGGGGGCACCTCTTCTTGGTTGTCCGCTGTGTCTAAATTACAGGCCACCAAGTTCACATGACAAGAAGGAAGGGAGGACAGTGGGTCACCTGTCTGCAGGCATTGCTCCATTACAGAGAATTAGCACATTCTGCTGTGGTCGACACATCTTTGTGCTGATCCGTGTGTGTGTGTGTGTGTGTGTGTGTGTGTGTGTGTGTGTGTGTGTGTGTGTGTGTGTGTGTGTGTGTGTGTGTGTGTGTGTGTGTGTGTGTGTGTGTGTGTGTGTGTGTGTGTGTGTGTGTGTGTGTGTGTGTGTGTGTGTGTGTGTGTGTGTGTGTGTGTGTGTGTGTGTGTGTGTGTGTGTGTGTGTGTGTGTTCATCAAACTGGTTTGCAATGTATCCCCACCCTATCCCGCTACTTTTCACATGTGGACACAGCCAGGACTGGTAAGGAAGGGAAGTCTGGACCTTGTGGCCTAGTTCAAAAGATCACATCAGGAGTCCGTCAGAGGAGCCTCTGCCTCCTACCAGACTGAGCAAAATTCCCCTTGGAATTCTAGAACACTATGAATGCGATACAGACAGTACAGTGAGCACTCAAAGCTCTTGTCGAAACTACCTGAGCTCTGTGAACAAGGGTGGCATCAAAGGTCAGGCAGTGGTAGCATCCAATGCAGCATCAAGGCGCAGGGGCAGAACAAAATGGGGGCCCAGAACAGGGTGTTGCCCCAGTGCCCCCAGCAACTGACTATGACGAAGATCAGCAGTCAAAATCTGATCATTCACTGCAACTAGAGGATAGAGGGAAATTCTTCTCCCTCTTGCACAACACCAGAACCAGGTGACATGCACTAAAATTGAGTGGAGGGAGAGTTAGAACAGACAAAAGAAAATATTTCTTTACCCAGCGTGTGATTCATCTGTGGAACTCCTTGCCACAGGATGTGGTGATGGCACCTGGCCTAGATGCCTTTAAAAGGGGGTTGGACAGATTCATGGAGGAAAAGACCATCACAGGTTACAAGCCATAAGCAACCTCCTGGTTTTTAGAAGTGGGTTTTCTCTGTGCCAGGTGCAAGAGAGTGGCGACTAGACACAGGTATCTTGAGTTTTTGAGAAAGTATCTTGTTGTCTTGTGTGCAACCTGAGGCATCTGGTGGGGCCACTGTGTGACACAGGAAGCTGGACTAGATGGGCTTTTGGCCTGATCCAGCAGGGCTCTTCTGATGTTCTTATGTAACTCTTATTTTTAGATAAATACGAACTTGACTTCCATGAGCTATACAAAGGGAGTGCTATTGACACAAGGATTCCTCCATCAAGCACACCATGTGAAAGAACATTCTCATGCTTTCAGCAGGTGGAAGATTATCTGAGGAACTATATGACAAGTGACCACAATGCAGGTGCTAAACCATCAACCTATTCTGAATGGGATAGCACTTCCTTTGCAGGTGCAGGTGCGCAGCTTGGGAATCCTCCAGGATCCACAGCTGCTCCTGGATCGCCAGGTGGCAGCTGTTGCTAAGGCGGCTTTGGCACAGTTTTGCCTGGTGCGCCAGCTGTAGTTGTACCTGGGTCGGTCAGATCTGACCACGGTGGTCCACGCCTTGCATTCGTTTAGATCACACGTCACACCCCGCTTAGATTACTGCAGGAACCGCCTTCTCCCATACATTCCAGTCCGCTCCCTGAGATCGTCAGAGGGGGCGTTCTTGTGTGTGCCACCCTTGACAGAAGTGAGGGAGGTGGAAGCAAGAAGAGTCTTCTCAGCTGTGGCACCGCAGTTATGGAAGTTCCTCCCTTATGAGTTATGAACTGGCCCCTCCCTTAAAGCATTCCAACAGGGGCTAAAAATATTTTAATTTGGATTGGCATTTGTGTAGTGTTGGTTTGTGGTGAGGTTTTTGTGTTGTATTGTGTGTGTTTTGGGTTTTAATGTTTTATGTCTGAGTTTATCGACACCTTCAAAGGCTGTATTTTATTGCTTTATTATCATTTACTACTGCTTTTATTTTTCTGTGCTGCTACATTTTTATGTTCCTATATTTTTTAATGTTAACTATTGCTGATGCTTTTTTGACTTTTGTGCTGCTGCCTCCGGCAGTTTTGCAATTTTATTGCTGCACTGTTTTTATATTGATGGTTTTATGTAAGCCGCCCTGGGTGCCCATGGTAGTGGGGCAAAGGTGGGATAAAAATGTTTTCAGTATCAGTACCAGGAACCTTTATTGGCATTAAAGACAACAACAATCAACACACATTACATAAAACATATAACAAAAAAATCAAACAAAAACAACCACTGCATCGCCACGCCACTGCATCGCCACGCAGGGATATACGGCGTTGGATTGAGCTGTAGCTCTGCTAATACCCGCCAGTGACCTCCTTTCGGGCAAGGGGGCTACAACAGGCCTGGTTTTTGTTAACGGGAGAACAAAATGCCACCTTTTACAGCCCTGCACTCATCGCTCTTCCCTTGTCATCTTTCTCAAAGCTAGCTAGTCCTCTTTTCTCATCAGGGAAGTTGCTTAACCATTCGCTGGACATGCCTTTCTTGGCTTCCTTTTCAAAATGAACAGTCTCCTAGGCCAATGGAATAGAAAAGAACGGTGGGTGGAGAGGGTCGGGGGCAGAGGAAGAGTTGAAAACTGAGTTCTTCTGCAAGCACAGCAAACAGGTAACCAACATGCAAAGTATGCTAGCTAGAGAGTACGGACAGGCAGCTCACAGCTGCGGGCAAAATGCAACCATCAAGGCTTTCCCAGCTGGCCTCCAGTAGCTCTCCAATCCCCAGGACGCCTATTGCGCACTTCGTCGCAGAAGGCACGCGAAGGCAAAGGGCTTTTTAATTCCCTCGTCCTCCCCCTGCCACCTCCGTGTAAACAACTGCAGAGACTTGGGCAGAGCTTCCTTCTGAGAACACACTTCAGCCTCTCAGTCCTGGGCTGGGTCCACACATGCAGTGGGAACGAGCCGGCAGATGGGGCAGCACCTCTGCAAACGGTGGAGGTAACATATAGCTTCCCCACCTGAACATTTCTTGCAAAGAGGAAGCTGGAGGATCGGGGAGGAACGGTCTGGCCCAGCCTTCTGCCTGCTAGGCTGGCTTTTGAGCTGCAGGGAGCTTTCATGTTACAGGTTCAGCCTCCAGAGGCTTCCTTGGGGTAAGGGAACATGTGGCACCCTGCTGGGTCTACTCAGAACTGTTCCAGCAATATCCCTGGTGCAAGTCCGCATGGACCCATGAAGGTGGATCAAACCCAGGAAGGATTCGGTAGACGCTGCCGCCACCGAACCCACCCCCTTCCCTGGCCCTATCCACCCTCTTCCCCGCCCTGTCACCTCCCCATTCTGCTCACTTACGCCACATTGTGCCCCCCGCCTCCCCCCCATCCGTGGGTAGTCTTACCTGTGGCGGCGGGCACTGGCGTCACTACAGGGGGGGTGGAGCTGTAAGTTCTGCTGAAATCAGAGCCTCCCTTACACGGAGGAACAAAGCGGCCCCGCCCCCTCGCCTTCGGAGCAGGAGACTCCCTGCTAGTTGCTTTCACTTCCCTGAAATGCTCCGAAGGCAAGGGGGCGGGGCCACTTCGTTCCTCCGTGTAAGGGAGGCTCCGATTTCAGCAGAACTTACAGCTCCGCCCCCCCCTGTAGTGACGCCAGTGGCGGCGGGCATCCCCGGTCTGGCAGCTCATCGCTTCTGGGGGCAGCCAGGCAACACTCCCTCGCGTTTACGACAGCTTACTTACTCAGAGAAGACTCCCCCCCCCCCCCCGCAGGTTGCAACGTGAGTTGTTTTGGCATGGCTGCATCAGGCAGGGGGGAAGCATTTGGAAGTGAATACAATTCCTCCCAAAGTAAGTTTTGATCTTCCCAATTTTAGTCTGCAGGATGGAAATTCTTAGGAAAATGAATGTGAAAGCTGCTGGAAAAAAAACTGTGTTAGGAAAATTGATACCATACTTTGTGAATGTATTGTGCTCTATGACGGGTTTATAATATTTTTTGAGAATTTTATTTTATAGGTTTTCATTTGCAGCACAACTAAGAACCACTTCTTCCCACAGGCATTTTGCTCTTGAGGAAAGCCCTCTTCGTACATTAGCCCTGACGCCAGGGGGGGGTACGGCAAGGAGGTGTGGCCTCACCGACCCCACAGTGCATTCACTGAAGACCTGGGAGTTAACATGTGAAGAGGGCTATTTGTTTTGCTAGTAATAAACGCTGTACAGTCCCTCCAATCCTTGTTCACTTCAAGTCTTAGGCATTGGTCCATGCTGAGCACCTCCACCCCCTGGCTGCCATCCGACAATCCCTACTGGAGAAGTTATACCTGCATCCCCAAGGACCACTAAAGTGGGCTAAAGAGAAAAACTCTTATCATTGAGTTAGGAGATTAAAAAATATATATATCCTGACTCAACCATCCCATCCTCTTTCAGAAATATTATCCGTCCCCAGCCCAAGCTTGTATTTCCCTTCTAAGTAGGGCTCGTAACTCAGTGCCGCGGAGAAGCCGGACAGAATCCCGTCCTCCAAGCGTGTCTTGGATACACAGCTGACTGGATGTGTCAGTTATGTTCCAAATGGGTTTTCACAGGTCAAGGTTCTGTCGGCAGCAAGAGCAGATGCTATTTTTAGACAGGATAAGGTCACAGCGCTTTTAGAGACAGTGAGGTCTACAATAAAACCTATTGATCAGACTCTGGAACTAGTGCTCCAGAGAGACATGTAGATTGAAACAGAAATTGCCTGGCCATTTTCTCCACAGACTCAGTGGGTAAAAGCTTGTTGGACTTAACATCTTTCAGGACACACACACACACACACACACACACACACACACACACACACACACACAAGTAACTGCACAGATTATTTTAGTCCATTTAACCAGATGCAAGAAGCGGGGAAAGAAGGCATTTGGCAATGGGGGGGGAAATGGGATGGAGGGAATAAATAACGAGTACAGATGCTCAACAGCAACAAGTGGAGCCATAATTCAGACACCAAGGCCAACAAACTCAGAACGCTGCCGGATTAGAGAGCACAGGTTCATCAGCAGGATGCTAACTCTGTCTCTCCTCCTCCATCCGTCACAGCACAGTATCTTTGGACTAACTCATTGTCATTGGATAAGCAATTGGAAGGTAAGAACTGCCACTCCCAAGTCCATCAAGCCCACCATTCTGTCTCCAAAGAAAGGCTAGTAACAGGTGTCATAGAGGAGGAGAAAGGGGGCTTACGCCTAAAGGGCCAAAGGCAGCCCACCAACACCCCTCTCTTTCACGGCACATCCCCTAAGGTTGCGTTAAGAGCAAACGTTCCTACACCAACATCTTTCCAGACATCAGCTCCTAGCGCAGCAGAAGCACCATGGTTGCTGATTTGCAGCAGAGGATCCAGGCATTTTTTCGCTGGGCAGCACACCCAACCATAAAGTTTAGTAAGTAAGAGATAGGTAAAGGTATCCCCTGACAATTAAGTCCAGTCGTGTCCGACTCTAGGGTGTGGTGCTCATCCCCATTTCAAAGCCGAAGAGCCAGCGTTGTCCGAAGACGCCTCCGTGGTCATGTGGCCGGCATGACTCTCCTTGCCGCAGCGCGTAGCATGCGGCTGGAACACGGAGCGCTGTTTACCTTCCCGCAAGCGGTACCTATTTATCTACTCGCATTGACATGCTTTGGAACTGCTAGGTTGGCAGGAGATACCATGTTATAAAATTATAAAAAAGGAAATACAATATAAACATTCCCTTGCTGCACTGCTTACACACAGGAGTGTTATGTGGTTCCTTTAAGGAAGAAAGTGGCAATCATTACTATCTGTACGCCTTCCTTTAGGATTTGGAGGCTGTGTCCTCGAGTGCCGTAGCGCACTTCTTCTCTCGTTTTTAAAAAGCTGCAAGCACAATCCTTCTAGAAGACTTACCCCCTTCCCCACTAGCAACACTACAGATGTACACAATCCTTCATGAATGTATGAAGCAGACTTACAAAGTCAGACTGTTGGTCCATCTAGTCCAGTGCTGGCTATTCTGGCTGGCAGCAACTCGCCAGGGATTTCAGGCAGACATTTCCCATCACTAGCTCCCTGATTCCTTTAGCTGGAGATAGGAGGAAGGTAGTTCTCCCCCCCCCCCCCGCTACAGCTGCCCCGCCCCCATATTCTAGCTGGAACAGCTGATGGGCACTAGACATCAAAGCGCTAATCTAGCACCCAACAATTGATCAGAGCTGGGGTTTAAATCCCCAGCACCAATCAGCTGTTGGGCGCTAGATTAGCACTTTGATATACAGTTGGCCCTCGCTATCCGCAGGGGATCCATTCCGGACCACCACCCCCATGGATAGTGAGGATCCACGGATACCGGAGTAAATGCTAAAAACCCTGTTAAAAGGGGGGGGGGACCTCCAAATCACTGTTCTGAACAGGGTTGCACTCTGTCTGCAGGAGCTGGCTGGCAGCTTGAAAGTTGTCCTAGATTTATCGCTGTTCTTGGTTCACCAGCTACAGTGGTGGGCAGGGTTCAATTCTGTCAGACCGCTTCTCTGTTGGCTTCACAAGCTGCTGCTGCTTCATTTCCGGGCACAATTCAAGTCTGGGTCCAGGGTGGGTCTTTATGGCTTGGGTCCAGGGTATCTGAGTGACCACCTTCTTCCATATATTCTGGCTGACAGGCAGAGTCATGTGAGCCAAACGCTATAGAGGCCACAGCTTCTCCAGCTATGGAGAAGAAACTTTTATCTGCTCTTTACTCCTCTGTAAGGCATACTGGCTCAATACTATTCTGCAGAAGCAAACACTGCAACATTTCAAAACATCAGGCGGGGTCATTTTGATTAATCAAAAATGCTCAAAAACACTTCATTCCTTGGTGGTTAAATGCCAGAAAATAGCCCATGAGAAAATAATAATTTATAATTATAATTTATATAAAATATATGAGAGAGAGACACACACAGAGAGAGAGAGAGAGAGAGAGAGAGAGAGAGAGAGAGAGAGAGAGAGAGAGAGGAGTTCTTTGCTTCACAATATAAATATTTAATCATGTAATAGTCAGAAATTCTGTTTCAAGCCAGATTATACACACTTTGGTCAGCAGCAGCCCATTCAAAGACATTTGGTTTCCATTTCAGACTTGCAGAATTCATGGTATGCATGTTTCTGGCAGCACAATCAACACTTGGTGCTGCTAACAAACTAACAAGTGTAGAGAAAACAGTGGCTACTGAGAGTTGTTTAAGCTATAACTGCAGAAAAAGGAAATATTTACTATTTATCATGTTAAAGGGGTATGCATCTATTATCCACGATAACTGCCAACGGATAGATAACCATGCCAGAAATCATGGAAAAGCAAGAGGCAATGGTTATAATGGGCAGGAGATGTGATCTGGAGGTTGAGCCGTCGCCTTGCCTGAAAAAGCTAAGCAGGATTAGTTGCTTGGATTGAAGACTGAGGCCACTGGCGTGACCGTGCAGATGGGTGGAGTACGGAGGAGTCAGCTGGCAAAAGAAATGGATAACATCTTTGAGAAGCCAATCTGAAGCTTGGGTTTGCAGCTGCCTGCAAGAGCTTGGAAAGCGCAAGAGCCGGCAGCCAGGATGAAGACCACACTACGAAGGGAAACACCTGGAGAAATGAAGGTTCTATGCAATTAATTATCTCATGGAATACCTGTAAAAATCTCATGTTCAGCCTGCCTTGAGTCTATTGAGAAAGGTGGTACATAAATAGCGTAATAATAAATAATCCTGCCCAACGATTGGCTACCCACCAGGGGCGTTGCTGGAGCGTGGCGGGGTGGGCGGGGCGCCCCCAGGTGACGTGCGCACCCCGCGCGTGCCACCTCCGTGACGCGCGACACCCTTCGGACGCTCCGAGGCCGGCCCGGGAGCCGGCCTCAGAGCGTCCGACCCCGTCGGCACTCCAGGGCCTTCTGAAAGAAGGCCCAGGCAGCGCGTCCATCCGGGTATTTTCCGGATTTTCGCGCATGCGCAGACCCATTTTGAGGGCTTTTTGCCCTCAAAACGGGTCTGCGCATGCGCGAAAATCCGAAAAATACCCAGATGGACGCGCTGCCTGGAGCGTCCGGAGGGCGACGCGGGGGGGGGGAGCTGGGTCGCCCCCCCACACCGTAGCGTCACTAGGGTGACGCGCGCCCCCTGCCCCAGGGTGACGCGCGTCCTAGTGACGCTACTGCTACCCACTGTCAGAGGCAGAATGCTAGGCTAGATGGACCTTTGAGTCTGATGCAGTCTTAACACTGGCTTCATGCAAACCATTGGCTCCTGATTTGCAACCAAACATGGAAACTCACATTTATCCCCCCCCCCCCCATCCTAGAGTGAATTTCCTCCTCTCTTCATTTTCTAGCATAAACCACAGCTATATATAACTCTGGGGCATAACCACAGAGTTCTCAATGTGCCCATGTTAACCAGGATTTCTTTGTAAATCAAAATCAAACCTTCATGAGTGCCTTACAAACATTAGTTATGAGGGAAACTGGTTAAAGTGCTATCTATGCTTAGCATCAGTACACATATATTAAACCATGGTTAACATTAGGAAGAAAAAGAATGGGGCAATTTGCTACAAGAGAGAAAAAGAGAGAAGGAATGTCATTTCCCAAGGCTGGCTCCCAATTTGCTAACCTTGTTTTGTAGGGAGCCAGCATTATGTCTGCTTGTTCAGAGGCTTGTTCTGATCCAACATGACAATTCAATTACTACGTTCTTAATTGATGAAGTTTCTAAAAATAAAATTGTGTGGGCTTACTGACAAATGGACCCATTATTTTGTGAATAAACTTGATTACAGAGCTACCATAGGGCCAATGGAGCTCCATTCAGCAGGCGCAAACAGGAGCAGGCAGAGGTCTACTGGTAGTGGTCTACTGGTCTACTCTACTGGTAGACCACTGGCCAATTTCCACCTGATACCTGCTGGCTCTGGGACTCCTGCAGAGAGTCCTGAAGTAGCTGCATACTAAGAATAAATTAAAACACAGATTTGACATGTGTGTGTGTGTGTGGTCACTGTCCCAAAGGCCAATCTAAAGGAGACAATGGGGTGGGGGAAGGAGTAGATCCTAAGTATTGTTGTTGTTGTTCAGTCGTTAAGTCGTGTCCGACCCTTCGTGATCCCATGAACCATATCCCGCCAGGCCTTCCTGTCCTCCACTATTTTCCTGAGTTCGCTCATTTTCATGTTCATGATCCTAAGTATGGATCCTTTATAACACATCACTGAGTCACAGGGGGGTGGGGGATCTAGTAAAAAGGAACACAGATCACACAAGGCTGAAATCAGTCGTCCCCTTCAAATCTCAGGACAGAGGGTTAATCTCTTAAATCTTTGAAAGGCCGGGCACTTAAATACCAGAGGGGTTGGTGAGGAGGGAGAAACATCTGATTTACAAATATTGCCCTCCCACACAGATCCTCAATTATTTTTCAGTGCCTGAAAATACAGAATAATATCACAATAACAAAATGTTAAACCAGCTGGTGTTGTTATGACTTCCAGAGTCCTATGTTGGTTCTTTGTAAGTTTAGAGCAGAGACAGCCAACTTCTATATTTTGGGGAGCCATTTCATTCTCCCAGTAAGAGAAGAATAATCTGATCTGGTCAGATTCTATAGTAACATCATTGACATTACCTAGGCTTACCAGATCTCCAACCGGGACAGTGTGCTAGACCTTTAGGAGAAGGAATGTGGGCAGGTGTAGCTTATAAACCTTAGAGCACAATCCTAGGCATGTCTACTCAGAAGCAAGCCCCACTGAACACAATGGGGCTTGCTTCTGAGTAGACATGCCTAGGTTTGTGCTGTAAGGTTTAACAAGCTACACCTGCCCACATTCCTTCTCCTAAAGGTCTAGCATTCTGTCCCGGTTGGAAATCTGGTAAGCCTAACATTACCCAACAGAAAGGACTTCACAGGTAGGGGCACGTGCAATCAGGACTCACTGGCCTATGAAAATAGGAACCTACCTTGCACAGACTCAGACCACTGGACCATCGAGAATCGTGTTGTCCACTCTAGCCAAACTCTTCCCAAATGACTGGGAGACACAAGTAACTAATCTCCCTCCTTAAAGGATTTCCTCAAGAGACAAACTGGAAGTAAACATGTAGATTCATTGCTACTTTTCCTTACAAATGAAACAGCAAGCATTTTTTACACCTTAAACAAACATTAATATGACCACCAGTGGCCAAATAATGTTGCTTCTGGCCCACAGATCACCAGTTGCCCATCCCTGATTTTAAAAAATGCACATATATTGGTGAAGTTTTTCTCCCTTTCCATCAACTGTGTTCTCAGACAGAGTGGCTGTGGAGCATTTGTTACAAAACAAAACAAAAAACATGTGGGGGTAATTAAATGCATATTTATAATTATAACTTAATAATTTGCAGCGGGGACAAACAAACCCCGATTCCAAACTGGGTTCCCTTTAGATTCACCCAAAGATTGAGTAATTTGATGTTTTATAGCCCTCCTCTCCCTCAGACTAGGAAGCAATATAGTCATCTTAGAAAGCTGCTTCAGACTCTCTCTCTCTCTCTCTCTCTCTCTCTCTCTCTCTCTCTCTCATGTGTGTGTAAAGAGCATGCTACAAAGAAGCTTGCAATGAAAATGTTTGACAACGCAAAAGCAGCCATAAATTACATGACAACTGTGTAAAAGTCATGATGAAACAAATAAAGAGCTGACCTATAATGCATCTGATTCATTGTGGCGTACAGAACTCTCTGGCTCTGATGTCTGTGCGGCAAACTCCTTCTTAGAAGCAGAACTACTTAGCACGGAGAGAACTGTAAATTATCGCGAGTCAACAGCATTGATTTTTAGTCGACATTTCAATCAGTTTGAACGAGAAATACTACACCGCTCATCTGGCAGCCTCTTAAGCGAAGCTGCCTGCTCCTCTCTGGAGCCCTTTCCTTCACTTACAGCGCTCCTTAAATCCCCCATTGTTTCCAAGTACAATATTTATTGTGGAATCTCCAGACTCAGGTACTTGACCTGAAGGTCACTGGCTCGCCTCATGGGACGTTCCAAGTTAACTTCACGAGGGCTGAAATCCACGCAGACAGCAGGAGACTGTGGGCGTGGTGCGCCTGACACGGACCTCCACGCCAAATGGAAAAAGGAGACAACGTACACCACAAACCCAACTCACCAGCGTGGCTGTCAGAGGGTGTGTGTCAAACATACACAACCGCATAGCACAGTGGGTAGTCTAGGAACAGGGCATACGTACTCCTGTGACCAGTCCCCATCTATAAATTCAAGTCAGGTTAACCATTTTACTCTGCTTTGAAACACACAAACCAAAACAGTTTGGTGAAATCTCCCCAACCAAAGTGGGTAAGGAAGAAGACAGACAACCAGTGTCAAATCAGGTGACTCTATGGGCGGTACTGACACCATTCTGCAAGACTTAAAACACGGCAGTAGCCTCTGTTCAAGATAACCTGTGTATGACCCGTCTAGAAAGTCGCGTCATGTTAGAACCACCGTCCACCCCACCAAACTCACAGTTAAAGAGGCGCCTGAAGTAATGCCCTCGTCCCCCCCCCACCCCTCCTTCTTTCCTGCCTAGTCATTTCTTTAACCCAGGCTGAGCTCGGAGCGTGGTCATCCAGGCTGTTTAAAGAAAGGGCCAAGAGTGGGTAAGGAGGGAGGAGTTCTGGGCAGCAATCCTGCAGCCCCCTGCCCCCTTCCTTGTCACAGAACGGTTACGTTCCCACAAATTCCGAATTCCTCTGAAGAAACAACCACAATTTCCCATAAAGTATCAGTCCTGAACAACATTGTTTCCAAGCTCTACTACCGAGGGTGACTTCAAATGTTTCTTGGGCACAGCCTTCCACTTGCAAAGTCAAAATAACAAAGTTTCCCAATTTTACAGGGGGATGTGAGAGCAAGGTAAATGAATGCTTATTAAGTTCTTGGCAGGAAACAGGAAAATAGACATCTACCTAAGAACTTTCACACAGCCAACTATTGGAACAATTACACGCCAAGCCACCCCAGGGCCAATACTAGGCTGTGCATTCACTGACTAAATAGAAAGTACATGTTGAGACAGTGAACAGGCGCTGGACAGGTGTAGATGATCACTCCAGATTACTGGGGAGTGTCCACCCACAATCATCCACAGCCCAACTGCCTTCTTCATGTATGACTGATGTCAAGTGAGTAACAGCACTGACTTAGGCCTGGCCCCACGTAAGAGTTAAGAAGCTGTCTTGGTTGAAACATTTGCCTAACAGTAGCTACAAACACCAGCATGGAATGTGCACAGTTTTGGATATCCCTCAGTCAAGAGGAGGGATGTTGGCTCTCACGTGAGAGACCTTCCATAATCAAGCAAGTTCATACAGCAGAAAGAAGACAACTGATTTCTATCAGACTCTCCTTGCAGGCCTGCCAGCATCGTCAAACCTAACCATGAAATGAAACTCAGTCTAGTCTACTATGTTCAACTTTTTATAACAACAACAAAAGGGCAGAAGTACTGACAAACACATATGCCGCATGCAGTAAGGCTTAATCTTCAGAACTGCTTTCACTGTTAAGGCTTAAGCCTGGAATGTGTGTATTAATAATGAAAAAAGAGAGTGACTGAGCATGTGCAGAGTGTCTTTCCCATACCCACTGAGAAAGCACAACTAGCCCCAACACAGCTGGGACCGGACCAGAAGTAATGGTTTCTAGAGCACAGCATGACTTTGTTTTATTATTGTAATTGTTTTTAATATTTTATTGCTTCATTATTGCTATATGCTTTTAAATCTTACAAGCTGCCTTGAGTGTCCTTACCAGGAGAAAGGCGGTGTAGAAATTAGACAGACAGACAGACAGACAAATAAATAAACTGACACAATCTACCAAAGGCTATAAAAATCCCACTGATTTCCAAGGAATAAAGCTTAAGTGGTTTATGGACCATTCTCCCAATAACGCTATGCCTACTGAATTTCTTCAGCTGTTACATTTCATTTCAGTGACGCTAAGGAAAGGCCACAAAAATCTCCTTATCAGTGGGAATTTATTCTTTGTCCAGAAGTCCCCCTCTTCTCAAACTGGGAGAGAAAATTACTTAAGCCACCCTATATAACAGGCCTGTTAAAAAGCACATACTTTGGGATTATACAGAAGGCAGTATAAAACTTTACAGACCAGTTTTGCCACAAGATTCAGGTGGCCACATGCCACAAACTGGCTGCCTGTAAGCACACCATGGGGAGATAAAGCCTGTGAGGAGCTGGCCACCTGTAATGTCTGGTCACACACGAGGAAACTTTTACCACAATACTGAGAGCTGAGTGTAATCTTTACAACAACACTGTAAAGCAAGTCAGTACCGTGTTTCCCCGAAAATAAGACAGTGTCTTATATTAATTTTGGCTCCAAAAATGCAGTAGGTCTTATTTTCAGGGAGGTTTTATTTTCCCAACCTGTGGCGCAACCCCCGGCACCCCCCATGACCTCCCCCCAGCACTTACTTTGACCGATTTAAGCTTCGTTCTTTCCCGAGGGTGCAAGGCCTGCATGGCCTGTACTTGAGTCCTCCAGCATAGAGTCCTCCAGCATAGACATGCTAGGTTGCAACCCTCGGGAAAGAACGAAGCTTAAATCGGTCAAAGTAAGCGCTGGGGGGTCGCGGGGGGGGGTCGCGTCCGTCCGGCTGATGATCCTAGCTAGGTCTTATTTTCAGGGGAGGTCTTATATTTATGAGTGCCAGCAAAAATCACGCAAAAATGACAGTAGGTCTTACTTTCGGGGGATGTCTTATTTTCAGGGAAACGGGGTATTATTGTCCCCATGTTGCTGATGGGGGGACGGTTTCAGCTAACAGACACTCTTATGCTGCTATGTAAAATGCTACACACATCAATGGTGCTATATAAATACAGTAATATCTCCGATAACGCCGCTTCCTTTAGCACTGCTTCATCACAGCTCTCTTTGTCCTGGATTGATTGAAAAATACCGTTGCCAACGAGAGCAACACATTCTGGCCAATCGGAGCCAGTTTCCTTCAATAACTCTCCTACAGCGCTATTTCAGACAGTGGCTGGTTTTCCAAGAATGGCTCCCCACTGATCAGCGGTATTACTGTAAATTACTAACAACAAGTCTTGCATAAAAGCACCAGGTGAGTTCAGACCAGCGTTAACATTTGAACTCAGGACGTTTGGTTCCTGGCTCAACTTCCAAGCCGCTGTCCTACACTATGGACCTCCAACTCATGCACCAGTATGGCAGTCACCACAGACAAGCCGCAGTCATCCTGCAATGGCTTCATGAACATCCACTAAGTGCTAAAAATAGTCATCACTAATCACGCAGTGCTCCCTGAAGCATCTAGTGGGGCCACTGTGAAATAAAGGAAGTTGGACTAGGTGGGCCTTTGGCCTGATCCAGCAGGGCTCTTCTTAAGGCGGAACTACACCCGTTCGCGTTTGGGGGGGTTGAGAGAGTAGGGGCCGCCCCACCCAGAGATACTGCCCTGGCTCCACCAGATTTTTTCCCCTCGTAGTGTCCCTGTGTGTCCCTCCTGATTGGTCGCTTGCTGGCCCCTGTGATTGAGTGTGCTCCAAACAACTGGCTGAAAGCCCCCCTCCTCCCATGGGTGAAACGCGTCGCTCTATGTCCCGCCCCCACTTTCTTCCGATTGGCCAAACACGGCCAGACATCAGCATTCTCCATGTCCAGACACAACGGAACATGGGAGAGCAAAGCTCTCCCGCGTTCCACTGAGATCTGTTAAAATGGAAGGCACCGCTCCGCATACACCCAGGACGCGTCGGAATTCGCGCAGTATAGATCAGCCTTTATGTTCTTAATTTGAGATGGCATGCTACCAGACCTCATGCAACGGCCTGCTCGGCTGACTCTCTCACTACCATACTGTAACGGAACTCATGTTAATATACAATGCTATACCTTTTCTCTGTATCAAATATTGGAGATAATGTCTTCAGTGGCAAGTTGCAACTTTAGCTTAGAGCACTGTTCTGTCTCTTCTCTACCTTTCTCTTGAACACACAACATGCCCATACTCCCCCCCCCCTCACACACACTCACTTTAATTTGTCTCTTCGGGAGGGGGGGAGAAATCTTTTTTTGTCTTGGACCCTCAGGTTACTGGCACTAACACAATTCTTTTTATTTTCTTTTTTTAAACAGCAAGCCAAGAAAGATGATAGAAGCCGTCTGCATGGCCAAACAGACTGGTCTCAACTAGTTTGGAGGGGGGGGGGAATTGAGCTGTCTCCATTTATCCCCCCACCACCACCACCCTTTTCCCTTTAGCCAAAAGACCAGGGAGCATTTGATGCTCAGTCAGTAAGCATTAAAAAAAAATAATTGAAAAGGCTTGACTGCTCCTTGGGCTGCGACACTCTCTCATCACACTCTGGACTTCAGCCAAGTTCATCTGTTAATAGGCAGCCACAACCATGGCCTAGCCCCCCCCTTTCTCCTTTCTCCCTCCACCACCCCCACCACTCACCCCATGCTGGCCCTTTTCCCTGACCTGCTCAGTCCTAAAAAACTAGACATCGATTATGTCTGTGCTTTTCGCTTTCCATTCAAGATAAACATAACGCTTCAAGTCCAGGGCACACCCTGGGACCCTTCACAAAGCCATCTATCATTCTGTCTGCCAAACCAGTCTGGCCACAGTAAGGCACAACAGAATAATGATCTCAATGTACAATTTTCCCTTTGTGTCTTTGCCCTGTTACTACTAACCTCTTTCCCTCTACCACTTTCTTAGGATCAGTTGCTATTGACCACAAAATCACACTCTTTTGTACGTGTGTGGTGGGGTGGGCTTAATTTGTGTCACTACTAATTTTGTAATCCTATCCTTTCTCAAAGGCCCAAGGTGGATTAAAGCATTTTAAGGAGGGGTGTATGTGTGTGTGCATGTCTGTGTGTGTGAAAATGCTTTATTCTTATAAATCATTTTTAAATTTCTAGTGTGCTCCATTCCTAAAGTTCTGAACAAGTTGTAATTTAAAACTAACACATCCAATAAAAAGCAACCTAATTTTGTCTACCCAAAATTAAAAGCAGGTCATAACCAGAAATTTCATGATAGTGACATTTAAGAGTACCCTAATGAGGGAAGGCAATCATAAGTTAATAAGGAATAGCAAAAGTAGTTTGATATATTTAAGGTTGAAGTCCTACACACACTGTTCTAGAGATTAAAAACTACTGAACATAGTGAGACTTACATCAAAGTAAACATGCAAAGGATTGTGCTGCATGTAACAACAACATTTAATTTTTATTAAATAAAAAATTGCACTGCAACTTCAAATTGATGAATCAGTTTCGGACAAAAACTGGAAGTGGGTCTCAATCGCTTCAGGGAGCTGATCTGAAGCACGGAGAGACCAGAGGGGGCCATGAGCCCCCCCACACCCTCCAGAGGGTCAGTGCAACCCCCAGTAAGTAAAAAAAACAACAACTTTTTTCCTGGCAGCAGGATGTCATTGACATCACCGCATATTGCCGCCGCCCCCCTTAAGGGGGTAGTGGCTGCATCCGGTTTTCCTGGTGGGTCGCAACCCACCAGTTTGAGAACCACTGAAACATTCCAGCACTAATGCAGCAATATTCCCTTACGTTGAGGCCTCCTTTGCTCCCCCCCCCCACTGGAGGATGCAGCACACACCCTATTGGCACAGCAGCATCAGCGCTGGAAAGTTGGATAGGATTGGGCCCTAAGATTTCTGTAATCAGGATGACCACTCTACAAACCTGTGTTATCTGTATAATTAAGCTATTGATTCATTTACAGCTGGATTTTTAAAGCTAGCTCCTAATCCATTGGAGCATCTCTCTGTGAAAAGGACTTTAGGGTTGCTGGTACGGTTGTTAAACCATTTATGGACATAGCTTCATTCAGCCAGTGTGATTAAGATTATTTTTCCAAAGAATAAATGACTTGTCAGTACTATTTTTGTCAAGGGAAACTGCTGTCTGCCTTATGACAGCCCCTGCATAGCACCTATAAGGTGATACTGTAATACTAACACACCAAGAGCCAGATTCTGTCTCTTTCTCCATCATTATCAAGCTTGGTCTGACCTTGCCAAACTCCAGCCCAAAATCAGTGTAATAATATTTAAAAAGATACCCAGCGACTGTTGTGCTACCAGTCAAGATATCATCTGTCACTCCTTTCCTGATCTACACTTGGCACTGAGTCTAGAATCTGAAGTTTTAGGGTAGGGGTGAGAGGCAAGAGGATAAATTAGGAGTAAAACTCAAAGGAAGATGGTGACCTCTGTAGTCACAAAATCATAACTGGGAGGGAACCAAAAGCCGACCTCCCCCACAGAAACAAGATTATCCTGTGAAGAATAGACACCTCACAGAGTATGCCCAGACGTCTTAAACAAGGACTTGTGTGACACAATGGACAGTTGCGTAGCTATCATGGGACCGGGGGGGGGGGGGTGCGCCCCGGGGAGCTGCCAACGGGAGTAGCAGCTGCAGCAGCACTTTTCCCAGCCCCGGCAGCTTCTTTGGCAGCCGTAGCAGCTGCGGAGGCCTGTCGGGTGTTTTTGAGGGCGGGAGAGTGGCGTGACCTCCCTCACTCCTGGAAGGCTCCAAACAGACCCTTTCCGGGAGCGACGTCGTGACACGGGAGCGGGGCAATGACACGAAACGCATCGTTGCCCTGGCCCCCCTCCTCTCGGAGGCAAAACAAGCAAGAATCACAGCTGCCTGTGGAAGGTGCCTTCTGCAAGACACACACTTCTTAAAAGATACATGTTGAACTTGAGCCACAAGTTCAGTGTCCTGGAGAGAGTGTCCCTGAGAATTTGAAGGGAGCCGCTGCCCAAAGGCAAGGAGCACCAAAATAACTCCAAGCAAAATAAAACGAGGGGTTATACCAAAAGAAGGGGAAGAAACTTGGGGGGGGGGGAGGAAAGAAAGAAGAAAAAAACAAAGGTTCTCTACAAGCGTACAGTAAAGCTGCAGAGACTTTTTCAAAGATGCTGCTCAGGCAGTGGTTAGAAGAAAACCGAGCAGGAAGACAATCACACCACACACTGGGAAACCAACACCACCCTCTTAGAGGGAGGAACAAGTGCCAGTTCCTGGATTCTAAAGCTCTCTAATGCCCCAATTCTATTGGGGATTTACGGCAACAGATCTAGTGATCCACTGCCATAAGTCCGCTTACGACAGCACAAATGTCGCACCGTCATCACACAATACAGAGCCCCCAGTGGAAACGGCCAGAGGCTCCATGCGAACACTAGAGCTGCCTGGACGCTCCACCAGTGCAGTTCATGGGAGGTTTAAGGTAGGGCGTGGTCCAAACTGGGGGGCAGTTCAAGGGCGGCAGGGGATGGATCTCGGTGGCAGTCATGCACGCCAGATCCTATCTCCCTTTCCCGGCCTAGACCTGCCCCCATCCTCTCCTCAGACATATCCCAGGAAAACAGCTGGTGTGTGTGTGTGTCTCCAAGGAGACCCACTGGCGGCCAGGTGCCCTAATATCTGTCTGATCACCCCCTCACCATAGCATGCAGCACACACTCCGTCAGTGGTGATGCATGTTATGGACTGGCGGGGATAGGATTGGGCTGTAAGTTTCCAAAATTGCTCTGCACAGGCCTAGATCCCATTCATATGATTGCAAAGGGACGACTACTACGAAGAATCCTTTCTGTCTCTCTTTCCCCCAGCCCTCTGGCATTTAAACTGCTGTTATGCATCCTCTGGGAATAAAGGCCCTTTTGGTTGAGCTGATTTTCGGAATAAGAGTAGTTTTCGATGTAGTGCTCCTGCATTTAAATCAATATTTTATTTTATACTTTGTACTGGGCTTTGTTTTTAAACTATTAATAGCCAGTCCAGGATTTCAGAGAGAGGATTAAAAAAAAATCAAAATAAGAAAAAATAGGTGGAAATATATATAGTAAATTTCTATAAGAATCAGAGCCATATCCTATCGTCTGTTACAAAAACAGCAAAGCCTAGAATCCAGTATTAAGCTCTTTGCATCTGCACAAGGCCCTTGCTCCAGCACTAAGAGTTGGCCACACCTTCGGAAACCATATAGTCACGCACACTGGTGCTGGTACTACCAATCCCTTTCACTTCTTAACAGCCCCAATCCTAACCAACGTTCCAGCCACAATGCAGCCCCCATGTAAATTGTCCTTTACCTTGAGGCGGCCTCCATGATTGCCCCACCACCACAAAATGTAGCATGTACCCCATTGGCACGGCTGCATCAGTGCTGGAAAGTTGGTTAGAATTGGGCTGTGAGACTTCTGAGAGCATAACAACAACCTCTTGCTATCCAATTTTACCCTGCCTATCTTGTACAGTATAGGATCTGGTTAACCAATTCATACTACTGAATTCTCAGAACCACAAGCATATGTTTTTTCCTAGTTTAATCAAAATCGTTGTACAAAACACCTACTGATTCTGGATCTACTTATGTTCTGTATGTTACTTGAAGAACATTTTCATTATGTATATAGGAAAAGTGCACAGTTCATAACACTACAATTTTCTTTCTAAATTTACTTTTTTCCATTTCAGGGGCTGTGGGGGAGATCATTGGTTAAAAAAATGTGTTTTGTATGTCTTTCAAGGTATTTTTAATCCCTCTCTCTAAATTAATGAGTCCTAGGCAGGTTCAATCAGAAAACAGCACACAGGATCTAAGAAAAAAATTGGTGGTAGCTAATGATCTCAACCTTTGTAAGTGAGCCCCAGCTGCATGGGTACTTCCTATCCCTTCCAGACCCTTCTTACCCAGCATATGAATTGCCTTTCAGAATTTGCATCCTCTGCAATGTTTATTAACCAACATTGCGGGGTAAGGGGAGGGGATTCGGGTGGGGATTTTTTTCTCCCCTCCGCTAGATCCTTTGTTTCACTAGGACAGCTGCATGCCATCTCCACCCCCTCCCAGCCATCCCCTCCTAAAGAAATAATTAAATCCAATTAGGACCGGAAAATAATTTACATTTTAGTTGAATGTAACAAGGAGATGGGGGTGGGGTGGAATTATCACACAAAAAAATTGAGGCTTTAAATTTTTTATTTAAACCACCTAGTTTTGCATTTTGAGCTACAGAAAGATACATTTTGGTTTCAGAAACTCTGCTTCGTGATGTTAGACTTAGATGTACATTAAATACTTTTATATTTCATAATAAACAAGTCAAAATAATTAAAAGTAAGGTTGCTAGAATCTGCTCCTCCATTAATCATTCGGGGAACAAGAGAATTCTGGTCTACTATTACGTATGCTACAATTTGGTTCTGTTCCCTCCATGATCTCTCATTTAAATGGGTTCCATTGCAATGGATTAGTAGTAACAGAATCTTGGTGTGTGAATGGCAAAAAAATTCCTTGGCTTAGACATATGTTTGCTGATCAAATTTAAGATCATGTGTCTTTCGTTATTGTGGCTTTGCCTCAAAACTGCTTGCCGTGGTTTATGGCGGGTTGGCCTCAAGCACTCCCCACCCCACCCCTGTGGACAGCTTTGAAATCATAAATATTTGGAGAGGGGGGGTTAAGTATCGCCCCTTGCTTCATGTTATACTGGTAGCCCAATCCTAAAACATGCTGAACCAATTATTTTTTTTAACTGCTTTGGATGGGACACTCCATAGTGTGCCGGTGCAATAATAGCAGCATTGTGACAGCATAGTACTAGCACTACGTTGGCAAAAATATTTAGGACTGGGATACAAAAGTGATAAATGGAGGCAGAGAGAAAAGAAATGGAAGGTGAGAGAGACAGAGAGAAAGAACAGACATTTTTAGGCCTTTTGTCTTTCTTTCTTTTTGGAATTACAGTATCTGTATATTTGACATTTCAGCTGTTTCTGTACTGCCTCAAATACACCAGACTTTAAATCTGTGTACAATTTACTCAGAAACAGAACAAAATCTGCTTACACTTACCAATATGTTTCACTGAGAATGTCGTAACATTTTAGTGCAGTATGATGAGGCCATGCTGCGAGGGCTTGGGGGGGGGGTTGATTCCTCCCCCCCCCCGAGATATCTTGAAAAAACAAGTTCTTATAGAGCTTTGAAGGCATTTGTAATATTTTCATCCCTCAGCGTCAAGAAAGCATATATGACAATGTACACAAATAAATACATTAGAAGTTAAAACCAAAAAAACCCTTTCTGATTCACTTGAGTTGGGGGGGGGGGGGAATCTCCGTACATGGCAGGGTTGGGTTAGAAGTCCTTCAATGAAAGAGAAATACGCATTTGCTTTACAAAATGTGTGAATTATTTGGGCATCTTTTTGTGGTGCTCCAACACAGAGGTTTTCCCCTTTCTTGTTCCCAAATTTCAGATTAGCCAGTTTATCCATTAGTTTCATCATTGTATCTTAGAAAGCAATTACATCAAGAAAACGATCGCGCATATGGAATCAATTATACATACACTTGGACACAGACCAAAGGCTAGGAAGTCGGCAAGGGCAAAGCCATTCCACACACACACACGCACACACACACACACACACAGCCCCTGGAACTCACAGATGGACCCCATCAGTTCATCTAACTGCCTAAAAAAGTTCATGCACTTAATAATTTATTTGTGTTCTGGATACTGTTTCCCAGCTGAATATTAACAACTTTGAACTGAAGCATGCTTTTAGCATGGTATGGCTGGAAGTCACTGAAGGGCAGAGCCAAGTCCCCTTGGAGGTTAAAACAGTAACTATTGTTCCTTACAATACGGTCACTTCTCTTCACAATTTATTTTATTTCCTTAACCATTCACGTCTGTACTCTTGCTTCTCTGTACTTCGATCTGACTTGTGAAAACTAACTACAAATATGTAAGAAGAAGAAAAAGAGTCCCAACCGGCTTGAGCATTCGTTCTGCAAGGGATTTTGGTATGGCAAACAGAAAAGTTCAATTCAGCAAGCAAGAGGTCTAGCTTCAAAATACTGAGCATTACACTTAGCACAATTGTAGTAACGGTATTTGTCATTTGGGAGAGCAGTAAAAGAGACCTGTTTTAACCGAGACATCACCTCTATTTCTTCTTCTTCATGCCACCTTCCATAACTTCTTTATGCAGCAGGTTGTGAGAAGGGGTTGAATGTGGCAAAGATGCCAGACTGATCAGGGTCTCAAGCTGGGTCCTAATCTAGCGAGCAACCATGGAATTAGGCCTCAGAGCCCACAATGACATGTGCAATATTGGGCCCTGAGGCTGGCAGGCATTATGACTGGCCATGACTGATGCAAATACAGTACAAGGAGCCTGGCCCTCTGCCCGGTCACCGGAGCAAAATGTCCACATGTTGCATTCCAGCTCAGGCAACTGACCTGAGGAACTTGATTTTGGGGGTTCCTCCAAGTCTGGATTTCCGTGTGACTGCCCACAGCTCTAGCCTGCTCCTGAAAGAGCGAATAAGGTTCAAGTACTTTCTCCCATAGTAACATATGGTAGCCAGAGCTGGACCATAAGGAAGGCCGAGAGAAGGAAGATAGATGCTTTTGAACTGTGGTTAGAGGAAAGTTCTGAGAGTGCCTTGGATTGCAAGAAGATCAAACCAGTCCATGTTCCAGGAAATAAAGCCAGACTGCTCACTTGAGGGAATGATATTAAAGGCAAAACTGAAGTACTTCGGCCACATAATGAGAAGACATGATACCCTGGAGAAGATGCTGGTGTGGAAGGAAAAAGAAAATGGAAGGCAAAAGGAAGATGGGCTGACTAAGGGCAAGATGGATGCATGATATTCTGGAGGTGACGGACTCAACCTTGGGGGAGCTGGGGGTGGCGACGGCCAACAGGAAGCTCTGGTGTGGGCTGGTCCATGAAGTCACGAAGAGTCAGAAGCGACTGAACAAACAAACAAACAAGAACTTTCTCCTCAGGAACCTGGCCTTCTGCCTTTGTCGGAGGGGAGCCTGGACCAAATTTCCACTGGTAGAGGGCAGGTTTCAGTGCCCTACATAGCAATTTGCCCTTCCCCAAGATTAGCAGGAGTAGTATAAATTCTGCAAAATAAGCTAACAGAGTACATTTGCATAATGCTTACAGGTTGCAAAATTAAACTTTTCTTGGCACAGGACTGGTGTCATCCAGGTGAAGTATTCTGATCTATTTATCTTTTCTAGCATAGTCACAGCTCTGTATGTAACCACTGCAACACGCACACATACACTCAAATAATCACCTGTGCAAAGCACAATAGAAGGTGGGGTCAGGAGGTACATAAAACAGGTACATAAAACAGAAGTGGCATCACAAAGGAGCACCCAGTACCCTGCAGCTCAGTACGACTAGGTGGGCTCTGGTCTGGATTTTCAGACACAAAGCAGCACACAATCCATATGGTGATTGTTTTGTTTTTAATATTGTTGTTGTTATTGTTGTTGTTATTATTATTACAGTTCAATACTCCTTGAAGCTCAGAGCAGTGTACACAGTTGAACTTTCTCCAGTCCCTACTGCATCCTCACAACACCCCTGTGAGGTAGGTTAGGGTGACCAAATGACTGGCCCAAGGTCACCCAGTGAGCCGTATGGCTAAAGTAGGCATCTGAACCCAGGCTTCCCTGTTTTAGTCTGAAACTAACCACTATACCATACTGGACCAGTACAGACGACACAGGAAACCAGGTTAGTTGGATCTAGAATGTGGCTTGAAGGTCTCCAAGTCCATACATTCCCTCTTCCCCTACCTTCTCAGCTCCAACACAGAGCTATAATGTTAAAAGACCAGCCAGAGCAGGTAAGCCCAGTGGAGGGGGTGGAACAGAGAAGGGAGAGAGCAGAACAGGGAGGAGATGGGGCAGGGGGTGCGTGAATTAGGCCCGGTAGGGGGACGTGTTCAGAGGCAGCGAAAGATTCATCTGGTCCAGAATTCTGTTTTCAACAGTGGCCAGACCCCTCTGTAAACTCATAAGCAGAACATGAAAATGGTTACAATACCTTATTATCTGTCACCAGCCTCTGGAATTCAGAAGTACCTTCCTTCTGTACATGGATGCTCCATTCAACTAGCATAATTAATAGCGTTTGAGAGACCTTTATGTATTAGTCTAGTCCAGGGGTCGGCAACCTTTTCAGCAAAGGGGCCGGACCTTTGGTGGTGACATCATCACCGAACTTCCGGGTTGCCAAGCTCCCGGAAGTAACTGCATGGAGCTCAGCCTGGGAGGCAAAGCCAGCCGACGGGCTGTAGGTTGCCAACCCCTGACTCAGTCCTAATTCTTAGTTTTGAAAAGGGGGGAAAAAAGTGTGCCATGGTTCAGATCTGCCCAAAAGCACTGCTTGCCGATCTGAAACCCTTTCCCTCTGTCCCTCATAAGAACACAAGAGTCCTGCTGAATGAGAACAACAGTCCACCTAGTTCATCCTCCTCCTTCTAACTGTAGCCAGTCAGATGATCATTTCCAATCCTTCCACCATGTGCCCTATCTTTCTTCTCCTACTACCTTCTATTTCCCAGCCCTCAGCCCTTTCTCCATTTCCATTCTTACATGCCCACCATCACTGCCCCAACCCCTTGCTTTAAAAAAAAAACAACAACACAATTATAAATTCTTTGAACACCTGAATCTTGGAAGTAGAACGAACTAGACAAAAAGTATGCAATTACATGCAAATCTACTTAATTTCCATAATTTCATCTCAGCATTTAATTTGGGTTTCCTTGATGTGGAATTTTTTGTTTTGTTTTTAAACCCAAATTTTGTTGCACACACTGTAAGACAAAGTCAGAGAATGATTGGGGCACAAGAAAGTAAGAAAAGAATCTGGGGAGAGGAAGAATGAGCGCGAGAAAGAGAATGACCAACCCTCTTGTGATTAAGCAAAAGGAAAATTCAGGAACACTTAAGCACAATGGATTTTGCCAATTTAGGAGTGGATTCAGACAACTGTAAGTCTCTATTTCCAAGAGAGTCCTGGACTCCAGCATGCTTGCTCCAGAATTGCCACACTTTGTTCACCCACTTTTTATGGGGTATCTCCATGACATCATCA